>NDXB01007024.1:0-34813 GCA_002631895.1 Agapornis roseicollis
TTGGAACTAGAGGATCTTAAGGTCCTTTCCAACCCTAACTGTTCTATGATTCTATGATTCTATAAGATATGCCCTCCTTTATCTTTGGTTATCAAAGTTAAGGGTACCCTTTCCAAAAGCCTTAACTTCTGCATCACCCCCTGTTTATATGGTCTCAGTAATTTCCTTTAGGAGGCTAAAAGCCAAGAGAGAGACTTAACAGACTAAAGGTTCAAAGACTTTCAGGTACTCGTCCCTAAAACAGGAATCTCCACACAGTTCTGAACCAAGCCCTGGGACACAGGGCATTTTATGATCAGAGTGGAAGCATGTTACAGGAAAGACAGGGTCAGGAAAGGGGTATGGTTTGGCAGGCAGCATTGCTACCAATCTCTGCTT
The DNA here is from genome assembly GCA_002631895.1 of Agapornis roseicollis. Classification (NCBI taxonomy): domain Eukaryota; kingdom Metazoa; phylum Chordata; class Aves; order Psittaciformes; family Psittacidae; genus Agapornis; species Agapornis roseicollis. The sequence goes on from NDXB01007024.1 coordinate 379, forward strand.
TCTGCAGGAAAGCAAAGTACTATTGTGGACCTTGCTGATGAAGGGAACCAAATCTAAGATCTCTAGACAAGATCTTCACCTTCCTCTACCCTTGGTCAGTGCAGAAAGAGAGTAACAGGATGTCAGGATTGTGACTCCACTCAGCCCTGCACCCTTAGCCCTGCTTCTGCAGGCTCCCTGAGCCACAGCAGCCATTTTGGGATGTGGGTAGTACCTCGTTGTTGGTGGCATATTTCTCACATGCTGTGACACACAGCTCCATGGCCTCTACACGCATCTCCTCCGGCATGTCTGTGTGCTGGAAAGAGAAAACCAACAAAAGGAGCTAAGCAGAAAAATAACAGCTAAACACAAGACAACAGTGAGTAGTCCTCACTTTTGCACAGAGTATAGCAGGGACATAGACTGCTGGGCATGGGCAAGAGGCAGCTAGTCCTGTGACTTTTAATGCCTGCTTCAAGGTGGGGGGCATCACCAGCAACACAGGCTTGTCTGTACACCAAGCATTTCCACTGTTTCAGAGAACAGGAAATATGAAAATGCCTTATTACATTACAAGTGATCCATTTGTTCCTTTGTCCCAGCCAATGCAGAATTCTTCTCTGTCTAACGTTAAGAGTAGCACTAAGTAAGCACAGCTTAAAGGAGGAGGTAAATACATTTGTGAGCTTTACTGTTACGAGGTGAAGGGAAAGCATGTTAATTCAGCTCCAACCACAGTCCTTAATTATTGCTAAGTTGCACAGCCTTTTCTTCCTCTTCGGCTGGCTGGCTGGCTAGTGGGAAATTTTACTCCAGCTCCTCTAGTGAAAACAAATGCAACCAGAACACAGAAGAGGGCTCCAAAGGCAGCATGTTCAGTCTACCACAAGGATCACTTGGCCCCAGGCTTCCCCTGTCTGAGGGCAGGGAACAATGGCTAATGAATTTCCTTCACAGTGGTTAAGGATAGGAAGAAAACAGGAGTGATGACCAGGATCCCACCACAGGATCATCAGCACATATGTTCTCACAGCAGCTACTCACTGGGAGAAATTCTAGTTTGGAAGGTTGGTAGAAGGAAGGTAGAATGTCATATCTGTTAACACTAGTAAATGCATAATCCATCCCTCCTCTTACCCTAATCAGTGGAAAGGTGTGAAGTCTTTTATATTCAGCCTCCTCCTTTTTCCCCTCCCCAGTGTCTGCCATGGTTCTTCCACAGTGACCCCAGGAAGGGGTGGAGGGGCTGCCTGGAGCTCAGCAAGGTGCTGCACCACAGAGAGCAGACAGGAACGTGGCTCTGTGAGCACAGGCAGAGCAGCTTCAGCAGGACGGAAACTTCTCAGCCCAGAGGATGCTGCCTGAACAAAAACAAACACAGAAAGGAGTAAGAAAGCTCTGAATTAAAACTGGAAGGCCAATAAACTCTTACAAGGATATTTTAAACCCACCTTGGTTACTTGCTGTTGCTTACTACCATCTCACCCCCCATGCACTTAGGAGTGTTATCTTACAGACCATTAATGCAAACAAATTTAAAAGTCACATAGTTTTCCATAAACAAGGCTGCAAGAGCACAGCATTTCCCAGAAGCACCAACTGAACTTGGAGGAAGAGCCGAGTCAAGGTACAGCTTCTGACAAGGGACGGGAGAACAATACATCAGCCTATTGATTAATTCCAAGAAGATTTTCCCAGGACACTATTATCTGTGAGGGTTTCAGCCTGTGCATGACAAGTGAAGGATAAGAGTATTTTAGGAACAGGATTGGTGTACGTGTCTGGACGGAAATAACATGAACATCGTGGTCTGGTTTGAGCACTCGCTCCTCACATCCCCAAGCATTTGTCAGCTCAGGAGAACCAGATGGGAAAGCCTGACCATGCCTCTGGGCCCAATTAACCAACCTGCCTCTACCTGGGCAATGCAGAGGAACAGCACTTTCTGACTGGCAGATTCTGAACACTTCACTGTCATCCTGCCCATGGTAGGGGGCTGGAACTAGATGATCATAAGGTCCTTTCCAACCCTAACCATTCTGTCATTCTGTTATCTTCTCTCTGGCTCTCTCAAAGCACTTTCGTACTCAGAAGAAACAAGGGTGATCCAATATTAAAACCAAAACAAACATAGTGTCAGGCAACACTACACAGACCAAGCATTTCTGCCAAGCATGTAGAAATGCTGGCTAAAGCACCAACTGTTAACAGACTACCAGCTCTCACATCGGGAACTATAAGACCTACAGACACCCCCTCCACAACCTCCACAGGACAGAATAGCCGCCTGACCGGCACCTGTCTCTCTCAGCAAGGCAGACACCGGGATCCACTTCAACACCCAGCTGCTCCCTAGGACGACCCGGAGGCCACAGACCGAGGAGGGCCGGCGGCGGTTTCCACGGGGAGAAGCCATTTAAAAGAAAGCACAGGGAGGCAGGCCGTGGCTCGGGAAAGCCACACCACAGCCCCAGCAGCGGCCGGAGCCGCCGGACACCGAGGGCGCCCGTCCAGGTAGATCCCCCCGAGCGGCACCACCGAAGCGCCGGCACACGGTCTGGGAGGGCCGCACACCCGAAGCGGCCCCCTCAAGCCGGCCCGCCGCCATCAGCCCCATGGGAACGAACGAAAGAGGGGCTCGCCAGGCGGAGCACGGGGAAGGGGACGAGCGGGCCCCGGGCGCGGCCTCACCTCCGCCGCCGCGGCCAGCGCCACCGCCCCGGTGCCGGTTGCCAAGGAAAAGCCGTGCTTGTCATAGCAACCGGCGCAGGAAGTCCCACCCACCTCGCTGTCCATTGGATGCGAGCGCACCTCCCGGCGCATATGATTGGTGAGCTGCCGTGTCGGGTACGGCGCGGGGCTTTGGCGGTGGCGGCGGGGTTGTCCGTGGGGTGCCTGTTGTTAACCGGCCCTTCCCGTGGCCTCGGCCCGGCGCCCTCCCCTGGCCTGCGGATGGAATAGGGGCTTCCAGGAGGCTCCCGGCATTCCCGCCCTTTCCAGGGTTTCTGGGTGGGTTTTGGCTGGGATGTGCTCTGAGCGGCGCCCGCAGCCCAACTGCCTGGTGGCTGGATCGTTTCCTAAGTTAAACCCCTTTTGGGGCATAGTTCTGCTTTTTGTTCTAAACAAGGGTAAATACTGGAGCCGTTTGGGGCAGTTCAGTGGGTTTTAGTGTTTTCTTTGTGTGGGAGAGGCAGCTGCTGTGAGTATGGGTCATGAGTTCGCAGACAGCTCTTACGATGCTAATCCCCATCCCCGCTAAACTCATCACTGCCTTCCCGCCCGCCATGGCCGTTGTATGTGTACGGTCTGTTTGCTTTGAGGTTTTCCTTGGCCTCGGCTCTCTAGGAAACCCTTGCTGGCTCTGCACCCTGCTAGCCTAACACTGACCGCCTGCCTCTAAACCAGGGCTTAAGCAGTTTCCTGGCCGTCTGGGGTTGTATTTGTTTGAAACACATACAGGTGGAGAAGCAGCAAGCTCCAGCATAACACCAATGGGAAAGGTTTCTGCTGTGCTGGGCATGATGCCTGGGTCTCCACTGGGGTCCACCCCTGTCCTGTGGCTTGATCATAGAATCACAGAGTGATTTGGGTTGGAAGGGACCTTAAAACTCATCCAGTTCCAACCGCCTGCCATGGGCTGATCTTTGTGCAGCCTTCTGGCTGGTGTATGCTTGAAACATCCTCAGTGCTGGCTGTCTGCAGAAAGAATAATGGCTTCCTAGCTGTGTGAGAAGGAAAAGACTGGGGGAGGAACACTGGGCACGCTCCTGCCCCTGCCAGCTCATGAAGAACTCCTCTGTCCTCACCTCCAAGCACTGCCTTACAACCATAGGGAGGGCATCTTGTCTCTTGTACTAGAGTAGCAGTGGATCAGACCTCCTGGCTGTTGTTTGCCTGACAAACAAGTGGTGGAGGCAGCGAAGCTGCCTTTGGGCTCGGAAAGACATCACTGCAGTGATTGTTCATCTTCCCCTTTGCCTTCGCCGCTGGTGGCGACAGAAATGAAGCACTGCCTCCTGTACCCCCTCTTCTTTTACCGCTCCTACCTCCTGCGCCGATTCCTTTTCAGCAAACATCGACCTCTTGCAACGAGGCAGGCGCAGAGCTGAAATTATCAAGAGACAGATAAAAGCGGGGAGATCTTGTCCCTTTTTTTTTCAGAGGAGATAATTAGGAATAGAATCTCTGTGAGGGAGAAGATCTTTCCATCATCATTACTTTATCTCCAGGCATCTGCTCTAATCTCTCCAGGGACACAACGCTTTCGAGCATCGTATTCTTGCTGTGGCTTTTTTAATGCTTTAATCCCTGTGTAGTTCACCCACTTTTGCTCCTAAGCAGTGAGTCAGTGTGAGCCGGTGTGTGCGTATGTCCGTGTGTGTGGGGAGGGGGAGCTTGCATGTGTGTGTGATTCTGGGTTCAATTAAATGGGCTTTAGTTTTGATCAGTGTGTCCCCAGGGAGTGCTTCCCTCGGGAAATGCTGGGACTGGTTGTTAAGAATTATTCAGCAGCAGCTCCTAGGTGAAAAGCTAAGGGAAAATGGCCAAACCCAATGCTGCAGAGGGCTGAAGGATAGGAACACTGTGTCTTTCGTGATGGTGGTGAGGGATATGGCAGGACTGCAAGGTAGAGATGCCTGCTGAGGAAGGAGAGCATCCTGCTGGCCTGTCTCCATCTGCTATGGCTTAGCAAGACCTGAGAAGTTCATTTCTGGACCCCCAAGTGCTGGGTTTCTGTAGACTGCCTCTCTAAAACCCTGCAAGCCAGTCAAAGCCTTGTTGGGCCAACACAGGCAACATGTGCTGGTCCCTTAGGTGCTAGTGGAAAAGGCAGATACACTACTAGCTTCATGTCACCCTGTCTTTAGTTTCCACACAGACACCAAGTGCCCATCTGTAGGTGAAGGTGAGTCCTGAGCAAGTGTCTGATTTGTCCCTCTGCATCTGTAAGGAGCTGTAATTGATGCTTTGCTTTGGCTGGTCCTTTCTTATTCACCATTTATTACAGATGGAGGCTCCTTTAGCCCTTTGCCTTCAGCAGACACAGTGAAGTGCTTTAAAACAGAGAAGTGCTGTTTGCTGCCTGACACTAGACTGTGTTGTACTCCTCAGCTGAGAAACAGAAATGTAACCACCAACTGCAAACTATATGTATATGTAACATATATACTGTCTCACACTTTCTCTTACCCATCCCCACCATTGACAGCAGGAGGAGACCACATGTCAGGCTGACTGTTCATCAGGCAGAAAGCACCCAAGCTCTCTTTGGCTTCTTTTGCCCAGGTTTTGGAAGCTGCCCATCACCCTGTGGGCACAGGCCTTGCTGTGCCCCATCTCCTCTCTGCCGTAATGCAGAGGGGGAGACATCACTCTCCTGCCTGTAAGCCACAGTCCAGGTGCTGAGCACTGCTCTGCACCACCTTGGGTGTAACCAGAGGTCCCTCGTGAGGTTTTGGGACACACCAAGGTCCCCCTTGCAGCTGCCCTGGGGAGGGTAGGATGGTTGCAGCTCTCCCGAGGCAGGAGGAGCGCTCAGGAGGCCCCATGGAGATGCTGAAGCCCCATTTCACAGAGATCAGAGCCCCACCATGTTGCATTGAGCGGAGGGAAGGCAGATGGGGATGCTGATGTGCAGGAATGGATGGAAACAAAAAGCAGCCCAGCCCTCTACTCTGAAGAGAGCAACCGGCTTTGGGACAGCCAGATCCCTTGGTCTGCTGGGAAAGCAGTGCCCCACACGTGATTCCATAGCTGCTGTCTCTAGTAAGAGCTGCTACCTCTAGTAAGGCCTTCTGCTGAGCACTAGCAGCCGTGTGGGGGCTGTTGCTGTGCCAGATGCTCTGGAAGCACGGCGCGTTCCTCGTGCAAGCACCACAAGAGTGTTAATGAGCCTTCCTGGCTCCGGGAGGGAGTGGAGGAGGCTTCCACCGGGATGGAGAGGCATAAGGAGGCAATTAAGGCACCCCCCCATGGCTAGGTCAGTGCGGGTAATGGGGACCTTGGAATTGTCACCTCCCGGGGACAAAGCATGGGATGCCTTGACCTCGTTTGAGGGGACCTGCCATAGGGAGCCACAGCTGCGAGCCCAGAGCAGAGGCTGCACATGTTAGAGAGCACAGGAGCTCCCAAAAGCCCACGCCAAGGCAGGGATCCCAGCGCTGCCCATATCCCTGGGCAGGCAGAGCCTGCATGGCTGATGATACCCTCTGGAAAGCTGGGCAGGGGCTGGAAGAGTTCAGGAATTGCGTTTCCTTCTCAAAACTGATAATTGACAGTCACCAGGCCTGAAGGTTTCCTGTTGCTGTGTTAGACCTGGTCTTCTTTGCTGCAGCACAAAGCCCTTTTGGGGCTGAGGGGGTTGAGTCTGGTTAAGCCCTTGTCCTGCAGAAAGCCCTGCGGCAGCAAGTCATTCAGATTAGAAGGGAAAAGAGCAGTCCCTTTTCTCCCCTTGAAGCGTGTTAACAGCCACTTGGTGGGCAGATAGAGCAGACCACGCAGGTGGTATCTATTGCATCTGCCTGTCTGCCCCACCAGCTCCTCCTGGACCAGCTCTCACTGAGCCACCCCAGCCTGACAGTACCCTGGTCTCTGCTCTGCCCATCTTTGGGTTTCCTCTATCTCTTTCCCCCCCACCTTAGGTATCCAGACACAATACAGTGTCCCAGCTGAGTGCATCTTCCCCAGCCACAAGACCTCCTCCATGGCACTGTTAAAAATTTCCTTCTTCACCTCCCACCAAAGGTGATTTTGTTGTGTCCCCGCACACAATAATGTTGTTTTCCAACTGCTGCCCTTAGAGAGACACAGGGCTTCTCCTGAGTGCTCCTGGTTAATTTAGAAGCAAACAAGACGTGGAAGTCATTGTAATTACTCCTTCCAGCCAGCAACACCATTAAGTTGTTGTTTCCTCCACCTTTTATGCCCTGTTGCAGGTTTGCAGCTCTTACAGGGCTTGGCTTACCAAAAATAAATGGTCCTGTCTTGCTCTCGTCTTCCCCAGATGGGTGAGGAGCAGCCTCTGCTTCCTGCAGAGAAGGATGGGAATCAAATATTTATTCCTACTCTTAATTTTCTGCTCCCAGCCAGTTTCTAATCTCTCCATAATGCCTTCAGTTCCTGATGAGCCTTTTACAGAGGCATTTGCTGTAAGCTCTTAAAATGCCTGGATAAATTAGATCAACTTTTCCTGTGTGTCCCCTGGTCTGCCCAACTGGCTGTGAACCTCTAGGGGGGCAGGAGCTCACCCTACAGAAGCTGTGCCACCGGCCTCCCCCTTTTCTCCCTTCCCAGAAGTGACAGATCCACATGTCCTGGGAATGCTGCTGGGGTTGGGATCACTCCAGAACCTTCTGACGGGAAGGCGGAGGGCAGCACCCAAGTCTCTGCTCAAGCATTTCCTGGCATCGCCTTTGTTTCTGCTCTTCTGATGGAGGTTTGCACAGCTCTTGGCGTGGGCTGGGTTTCCGGGTGCCGGAGCAGATGGGGTTTGTGCCAGTAGCCTACAGGAGTGGACAGGCTGTTTCCATCCTTGTTTATCCTCCCGCATGCCTCCTGCCTTGGCTGGCAGCCCCACAAGTCCCCTTGGAGGGCTCCTGCAGTTTTCATAGGAGAGTCTTCTGGACCAGTCCCCTCCTCTCACCCTTTCACCTCCTCTTAAGTTTGTGACCAAAACAATGGGTTTGGGAGTTTCCTTCTCTAAAAAAATGCTGTCCTTCTAACTATGTTCCTGTTACTTGGGTGCATGAGAGAAGGGGTCACCTCTTGAACCCCTTTCTGTTAGTGCTGGGGTTGAGCTTTGAGCTCAGCAAAGCCCTTAAGGATGTGCTTCAGCTGAAGCGTGTACTCAGAGTTATCTTTTTCCTTCCAAAAAGCTCTCAAATTCGAGATGTGCAGAAGGGCTGAAGGCAAGAGCTCCAGGCTTTGTTTTAGTACATTAAATACCCTCCAGAAGAAGAAGTGGGAGCGGGGGTGATGGCGCTATCTCAGCGATGGCAGAGCCTTGGGAAAAACTGTGTCCTCTGGCATTATGTTTCCCCAACATTAGTGAGGTTGTGCCTTTGAAGAGGGAAAGGACTCTCCGAAAGGCAAAAGCATTGTGCAGACCTGGCCATAGGTTACTCTAGGATAGGTGGCTTCAAGAGCTGTGCCTAGCTAGGTCAGGAACTCATTACTAGTGCTTAATTAGATTTATACCTGTCACAAGTTCTTTGCCATCCCAGGCTGACCTGTAGGATGGTTTCTGCTCTCCTGTTGTTGGGATGGGGGTTCCTCCTCTGTGAAGAGGTTCTTCCCCCACCTCCCCAGCAGCAGCCTGTAGCCATGCTGCTCCACAACGGGGTAGATGAGAGCTGCCCAAACAGTGACCCCCCACCCCAGGCAGCAATACCCAGACCCTTGTGATGGTATCTCTGTAACGGCAGCCACACAGCTGCTGGTCTGCCCATCTCCCTCGAGGGATGCCACCCTAAGCATCCCAGGGAAGGACACCTCAGTTTGGGCCGCCCGGTCCCCTCCATCCCCACAGCGACGCTGCATCCCTTGGGAGGCTCCAACGGAAAACATCACGTTTATTGTTCACGATCAGCTTTACAAAAGAAACATCCCAACACTGGTGCGTGTCAGGGGCCCATCACAAGCGTGCATGGGAAAGCGCACAAGCGGGTGAGGAAGAGGGGGCAGCCCAGTGAAGATCACAGTGTTTCCCACTTGGCATGAGGGCTGTGCCCCATCCCCGCCGTGTGCCCCCCGGCAGGCTGAGTCACCCCACTGCTGGTGGGGATGCTATGGGAGGCGATGCTGGGTGGCTGGGCTGTCCCCTCTGCCTGCTTCACCTCTGCCAGACGCAGGGGAAGCCATCACCAAAAGCTCAAAGAGGGGCTTAGGGTAATAGGAAGCACTGGAAGCTGGACACAGCACTGAGCAACCATGAGACCCCCGAAGTAACCCTCCCACCCTCCCCAGACACTCACACGCACTCACACATCTACATGTTGGTCACTGCATGGTGTGGAAACAGCATATTCTCAGGCACTCCACAGGGAAAATACCAGCCTGCCCCATCACCCTCTCAGTCCCAAGGCTGGTGGCAGCCCTGCCCCTGGCCAGGAGCAACTCAAAGCAGGGGACCAAGAAGGCAAGGGCAGCAACCTAGTCCAGTGCCCAAAAAGCCAGGGGACAGACAGCAGGGTTCTCCCAGCCACCACCATCTTCCATCTCCTTTTCTTCTTGCTTGTGCTCCCTTCAACGGCAGTTGCTACACTACTTCCCCCTTGGACAGGGCTGGGGAAGATGCTTTGCCCCTTTCCCCCATTCCCTTGGTGGCCAACTGACCCCCCATCTTGAGGGGGTTGGCCATTCTGTTTCTTCCTGCCTCAAAAGCCTGATGCCCCTCAGACAACCCTGCCTGAACAGGCAGCAAAGGCAAGAGTACTCCTGGTGTACTGGGGGAAGGTTGCCCTGCCAATCCTCCACCATCCTCCCTCATCCTCCCCAGGGCCACACTTGACAAACCAGGGCAGCAGGAGAAGAGGGATGGGGCTGGAGGGGAAGATCCTCGCAGCCAAGCCTTCGGGCTCATTCAGAGTACAGGCTCACAGTAACGAGAGCGTGGCACTATAAATAAATGAGGAAAGGGAATGTGCTCGGCAGGGTGCCCGCACACTTGGCACCCCCCGAGGCTGGACTATGCTCCAGGTGGATGGTAGTCTCCTTCCTACTCCCTTCTGGGGGTGCTGACAAGGCGGGGACCCTCACCATACCTGAGATAGCTGTGGGTATGGCAAGGTCCTCCTAAAACAGAAGCGGGGCAAGGTGAGACCCAGGAGCAGGCATGCTAGGAGGGGGGACAAGCCACACCATCGGTGTGGGGTCAAGAGGAAGGCTGCCAGGAGCCCCTCTCCCTCCCAAGATGCCAGCACGGGGGGCTCAGTGGTCTGGGAGGGGAGAAAGGGGCTCCCTGCATCGGGGCTGCCACAGGGCTCCTTGGCACTGGGGAGGGGGCGAGGGACCACTCACGCCTTCCTCCCTTCCTCACAGGCAGCAAAGCTGCCCTTGCTGGCACCCCCGAAGACCTCCACCGCCTGGTCATCCCACTGGATCACATTGCCCTGGAGGCGGGAGGTGCAGTTGGCCAAGGCCAGGATCTCCGCCGGTGCCAGCATGTGGTCCCACACGCTGAACTGTGCCAGCTCCCCCACGAAGGCCTGTGTGGCATCGAAGCGTCCGCCCAGCGTGTCCTGGGAAAGAGCAGGAGAGGTGGTGGGACAGGAGAGGGGAAACGCATCCAATGGGCAGACAGTGCAAGGGGGAGAGGGAGAAGTTCGGCAAGAAACAGAGTGAGATGCCACATGGCAATGAAGGAAGTGGATGGATGCACGAAGGAGATGGAAGAAGACAAGGCAAGGGGCAAATGGAGGACAGAGAGAAGAGAGAAGACAGTGCAGTCACGCAGGCAGCTCAGAGGTCAGCTGAGCAAGCAGGAGAGCTCCTTGCCCAAGCTGCCAATGTGCCATCCCAAGTGCTCCTGCCCATACCAACCCCTGCCCTCTCCCCATTTGGAGGCTGCCCCCCTGGCCAGCTTCACACCAAAGCAGTGTGAACTGGCAGGTCTTGGTGTTGGGGTGGCACGTACCTGCTCTTGGCCCAGGATGATGACGCCCTGAGGCTTGATGGCATGCCAGGAGGCCAGGTTCTCGCCAGCACCCCGCTGCTCGCCATCCTGGTATGCTGACCACTTGCCGTCCCGGGTGGTCCACGCCACACAGACGTGGTGCCAGGCCTTGTCCTTCAGGCTCAGGGGCAGCTGGGCAACCTTTGAGAGAAGAGCAGGAGCCCAGTGCTCGGTGGGACCGCCGGGGGACCCTGGTGTCCTTGCAGAGCAGGTGGTGCTCCCCCACGGTGATAGCACCCCGAGTTCTACAGACACCCTAATGTACTGCTTCTCCCTCTCAGAACGCACCCCAGTGAGCCATCCTCCCCATTGTTCTGCCTCCCCCTCCATTCCAGGCCCCTTCCTCCCAGCTCCCCCACACCAGTACCCCCAGGAGCATTATTTCCCAGGGGAGGTTGAAGGAGGAGAAATGAGGGCAGGGGCTTTTTTCCCACTCCTCCTGTGGCTGGGCTGACCTTGTCATTGATGAGCAGCTCCAGGGGGTTGCTGCCCCACTCCAGCAGCACAATCTCATTGGGCTGGCTTGGGACAGAGTAGGAGAAAGGGGTGCCGAGCCCCCCCAGGGCTTTGGACTTCATCCACATGCAGATGGTGAAAGCATAGAGCTCCGGCAGGCTTTTCTTCATGCGGGCATACATGTAGTTGTTCTGCACAGGTATGGTCACCTTGAAGGCATCAGGAGGGCTGTAGCCCTGTGGTCCTATGTTTCAAGGATGGGGAGGAGGGAGAGAGAAGCGTCAGGAGCACTCCTCGATGGGATGAGGGTGGCCCCATCCTGGGGCTGTTGTGGGGATGCACATTGGGTTAGGGACCTCCCTGCTGGGCAGCACTCACCATGCTCCAGCTCTGTCACCCTGTTCTGTAGGGAGCTCAGCTCCTTCTCGATGTCATGCTGGTGCTGGTTGCGGTCGGTGTTGGCGGCCTGGCGCTCCTTCTGCAGGGTCAGGATCTTGGAAAGGAGCTGCTCCTCCAGCTGCTCCATCTTGGTGTGGAGGGCATCGCGGGCGAGCGCCGGGGCAGTGGGTGCTGAGCCATTGGTGCGGGCTGGCAGCTCCTGCTGCACTTGGCAGCCGCCACGACCAGGAGGAAAGGAGGGAGAAGAGAGAAAACTCAGAATGGTGTCACTGTAAGGGGTTAAATAAGGTTGTGCCCAAGCTGCACCACTGCAGGGAGCGCTGGGACCACAAACCCACATCTGTACCAGGGTCTTTTCCAGCTGATGTTGCACCTCCCCTCTCAGAGCTCCCATTTAAGTTAATTACTGCAAAATGAAGTTTCGCTGCTCAGAATGACTTTCTGCCAGGCTTTAATGACTCCAGAGCCAGAGTAGGGATGGGCTACATGGGCACTTGGGTCATCCCTTGGCTCTGCTCCTGCAGGCAGCCTCCCATGAGGAGGGAACAATGCAGGAAAGAGCTCAGACCTCCCCTTCTGCTGCTCGTGTGGCTGCTTCACCAAGGCCAGTGTGTTAACCTCACATAACGGGACTGTAATCCTTTTATCCCAGCTCAGCCATGCCACGTCAGGCTGGTAGCTCCCTACAAGCCAGCCACTCCCAGGACATCAGGATGCCACAGAGTAACTGAGCCAGTGGCCAGGCTATCATGTCTCTAGTCCTCAAGACATGACCTGAGGACATCAAGAGTAACTTGTCCCCAAGTTAAAACCCAGACCAAACCCCTTCCTCTGGCAAAGATGCCCCCAGCTGCAGCTGCACCTTGCACAGATCCCACCCCACTGGGATACCCCATCCCAGCTGAGAAGAAACCAGGCTGGAAGGGAGAAGATGGTCCTTTGCCATGCCTCTGGGGTTTCTCTGTAAATAGGAACCCTCTCTCTTGCCCATGTCCTCTGGGTGTTAGTCTCTTTGCAATGGGCTTGGAGAGATGGTGACCATCTTTTCCATGCTGTCAGATCTCTCCTTAAGCATTGGAGTGGTTACCACAATTACTCCAGCACCAAGAGGGGTCTGAACAGCTGCTTCAGCATGACTGGTGGGACATGGGGTGATGCTATCTCTGCTGGTCTGGACAGACCCCGATGGCCCCACAGCTGGCCTGAAGGAGGTCAACAACTCATCAGTGGTTGCAGCTTCCAACTAGGAACAACAAGGGAGAGGGGAAGGGCAGAGGAAAGCCGGGTTTGGCTGGGCAGCCTTGGAGGATGGAAACAGCAGGGAGAGAGGAAGTGAGGAGATGGTGTTGATGTGAGTACAAATAGCCATGCGCCAGGCAACAATGCACAAACAAGAGGGAGGCTGTGATGCCCTGGGGCTGGAAGAGTCTCCAGCCAGGGCAAACCCACAGGTTTTGTGAGGAAAACCAACATGGAGAGCCAAAGCCCAGCAAGAAAAGAGAGGTTGTGCTGGGGACATCAGCCAGCCCTGATCAAACGCCAGTCCTCATGCCAGCTTGCTCCAGCAGCACTGGGGATGCTCTCGCAAAGGGGAGGGAAAACCACCGAGCAAAGGGCTTCCTGCCTTCAGTGTCTGTAAGACAGGGAGGGATTGACTGACAGGGAAGAGGCTTTAGCCCTCTGGGTTTTTTTTTGGGGGGGGATAGCGGGACACAGGTGTTCTTGGGTCCCCACTGTTGCAGCAGGCTGAACGGCAGGGGAGGGATATTGGGAGGGACGGAAAGGTGAATGGAAAGGTTAATTTTCATCCTCCCAACGGGGATAATTCCCACCCAGAGCTGTCTGTGCTCGTAACCAAGCAGAGCGGGTGGTGTCGGTAGGGATGAGGTTTGCCTTTGCCTCTATGTCCCCATCCCGCAGGCTCCAAGAGCATCTCTCATCCCTTCGGGCTGCCTGGCTGCGGTGGGGGCTCGCACGCTCCCGTCTGCCGCACGCTTTGATTGCTCGAGCTGCGGGTTCGGAGCCTACGTCTCTGCTTTCCTGCACGGCTCCATCTGTTAACGATGAAAAAAGAAAAGGCTGGGAGCTTTTGTGGCGCTCGCTAGCCCCCAATAGCCTGCCCTACATTATTCCGTAATGACGGAGTGCTTTTTTCTCCCTCCCTTCCTCCTTCTTTTCTCCCCGCTGCTATTTTCTTCCCTCTATAACTTTTCTCCGTATGGCTTTTTCAGTTCTCTGCCTTTGGAGCATCTCATCCTGACGCTCCCCTCCACGCACACACATGCTGTCTTTCCCCTTTTATTCAGTTCTCTCCCCCTTTCTGAGTTTTTGTCTCTCCATCCCTCTTCTCCAGCTATTCCCGGCCTCTCCAGCCTGGCAGCCAGGGCACCAACAACCAGACACAAGTGGTTGGCTAAACCATTGCTGACCTCATGTTCCTCTTGGCAAGGGATACACCTGGTAGCCTCATCTGGCAGGGTTTGGGCCATCATCCCAGCAGATGCCATTCTCATCCTTCCAGACAGGAGACCTGATCTCCCCACAGCCGGGATGTGCTGAGTGACTCCCAGTGCCGGGCTGGGCTGCATCCCCTACCCATCCTCCGCATCTCCAAGCCTGCTGCCCGAGCATCCTTCTCCCAGATCAAGTCATTTGCAGCATTACTAATGCTCGATGTGCAGCTATTATCTCGCAGTGACCTTTGTGGAGGGGAATGGGGGGAAGCGCCTTCTCCCCGGCTGTTCGACAGGCACCCGGCTCCCATCTGCTGCCGTGCAGGCAGCAGGGGAGTGGGCAGCGGGTGCGGGGGACGGTTTTTGGCCACCGGAGACGGCAAAAGAGATTGAAAGATGCCAGGTAATATTAATCACATTAAATGTCAGTGGCTGGCGGGGGGTGGCAAGGAGGAGGTGGGGGCAGGGGGCTCGCTCGCTCAGGCTGTAGCCCTCAGACAGCAAATGCACTTGATTTATATAAGGAGATCAGAGCCTCATTTACTAATGCACCAGTAAATCTGGGACCCACAGCTCCCCCTTGGCCATGGCATGCAAGATCCCACCTTAGCCTCCAGGACAGGGCAGGACCCCAGGATGATGCCTGCGGGATGATGCCCTGGCACATCCCAGGAATCAGGATGCTGAGCTGGGCATGCACACACAGCAGCCCTGGTCCCTTCCCCAGGCTCACAAATCCTCCCTGCCTGCTTGCAGGTCCTCCATGGCCGCTGTTGCAGGATGGCACACTTGCTGCGCAGGGAGTTTTCAGACCCTGGCACCTTTCTGGACCCTTTCAGACCCAGGCAGGAGCTTGAGGGTTGTAAAACTCCAGGAAGGACTACCCACAGTAGGGAATGAGCAGGGATGCATTGGCCTTTCCCTCCTTCTCCTCCTAAAAGGAGAGCTCATCGTTGATCCCATCCTCTTCAAATCTCATTCAGGACTCTGAGTTTGGGGTTCCCCATCCCTGCTCTGCCAGAGATGGACATACTGAGCTCACCAGCCACAACAGCACAGCCACACATCAGCTGAGGAGCAAGCAGGCTGTTACAGTTCTGCCAGGGCCAGGCTTCCTACAGACACCATCAGGCTGTCCAGCTCCCACTCCACTCCCTTACAAGTAATGGGATAAGAAGGAGGAAGGGGGCATCTGGACCCCTGCACAGCCCAGGCAGCCAAGGCGATTCCCTCTCCACTCCAAAACTGCTCTGTTTCCATTGGCAACAGTAATTAAAAGCACAGAAAAGGATCATCTGGGGCCACTGCTCTCTGTGCCGAGATGCCCCTGAATGAATGCGAGCGTGTACAGAGAGCAGCAGGAGACCGCTTAAAACCAGGAGGAAAAAGCCCAGCCAGGCTCTTGCACGCCAGGAAAAGAGGAGTGATGCCTCGGGAAGGGTTAGGAGGAGGTGAGGGGAGATGTCCCCATGTGAACGCTGCGCCAGCACTCGCCTGTCCTCACCAAAATGGCAGGGGACAAAGAGCGAGCCCGTGGGGGCTCTCCCTGCATCTGTCCTGGGAAGGCCTGCCGCTGCGCCGCCACAATTAAGAATCAAATGACTTAATAGGTTTTTCAGCACATCAGTAAATCTTGTTATGCCTTATGGCCATGGCCGGGAGTGCCTGGATTAAACCAGCGATCTAATCCAGATCCAGGCCACTCCCTGCTACCCCAGCTCCAGAGCCCCCAGGGGTAATCCCTGCTGGCAAACCTGCTGTGAGATGCACAGGGATGCAGCATTCCCAGGAGGTGCACAGCATTTTGTGTCATCCCTCTCCTGAGACTAAGCCACCCCAGGCTTTGACAGCACTTACTCTTCTCCCATCCCACTGGGTCTCACACAGCCTCTGGCATGCTGGCAGCCACCCTGGGACCATCCCCATCCAAGTCACCTTATGGGGTGATCACCATTGCCCTTTAGGGAGCTGCTGAAGGCACCCCACATACCACAGAATACCTCAGGGAGGCTCCTGGGGCTGGCAGACGGAGCCATGCGGGATGGAGAGGCACAGGTACCCCACCACCAAGTGCTTATATGTGGGGAGGGACAAAGGCAAGCTGGGACAGGAGGCCACAAGCAACCATCCCTTCACAGCTGAGGGGTGACCCCAGGGCTCAGCTGTCACCAGGCCAGCCTGAGCAGCTCCAGGGTCACAGCAGGATGGAGCCAGGGCAAAGTCCATCCCACCTGTGACACGCTGCCCTATTTCCTGAGCCAGCAGGCCTGGCCAGGCCACAGGGCACTGCATATCCCTGCAGAGCACCCTGGGGATCCTTGGATCCCCAGCACTGTGGAAGGGATGGTTTTGGCAACACACTGCTTGGCTTCCTCATCAGTGAGGGTGTGTGAGCCTTGACCCGGCATCGCTTCATGCTCCCTCATGGGTGCATGAGAGAGTGTGCTCCAGCCCTTGTGAGCTTCACCCTCCATCACCCCAAACCTCCCACCATCACCATGGTTTCCCCCCTTTTACCTCTGAATTAACATGCCTGCCATCCACACGTGCATTTCTTAGCCTGGGTCTGTTATCCTGCTTGTGGGAATCTGTTTGTTTGGGGCTGCAGGGTTCTTCTGTCTCTCCCTTTGGCTGTTTAGCATTATGATAAGCCAGGCTGCATGTCCCCATTTCCCCACACGTGCCTGGCATGCTTCTGTGTTCGTCTTCATGCATGTGTGAGCATTACCCACAGGTGCTTCCTTCAGTCTTCCCTCCCATGTGCATGTGTTTACTTGCCTTTCACTGTCTTTCTATCCCCATTCATATCGCCATCCATTGCAACACCACCTCTCCCGGTCTCATATCTCAGCCTGTAACCTCAGTAGGTCTGAATTTTCCACCCATGGCCCACTGCTACTGTGCCCATGTGGTGTAGTGAAGAGGAGCAGAAGGGCAAAGAGGGACCCCATGGGATGCTGCCTGACTCCAACCCCCCCCTCCCAGCTCTGTGCTCCAGGGAAGTGTGAAGAGGGCAACAGGGAGACAAATGGGTAGATAAGGAGGTTAATGACATGCAGGAAGCCCCTCACAGGTGGCTCCAGCTCCTGGCAAACCTCATGGGACAACACAGCCCCCAGAAAAGATGGGACATTTGGAGTGAACCCCCCCCAGGAAACCAGACAAGTCCCCCTGGTAGCTCACCCATGCCCAAACTACTGCCCTTGGCCATATCCTGCTCAGTCTGCCAAGGTCCATGTGGCTGCTGAGCCCACATCCGCCCAAATAAGTTGACACACATGTGCACTCTGTGATGAGCCCCATCACTTTCGATGCTTCTGGGTCAAGGATGAGCCTGCTGGACACATACTGCTACAGAACAGGAACCAGAAGCACATCCCAAGTGCTGACAGCCTGACAATGTGCTCCAGCTGCTCCCTTCTTTCTGCAGTGCCTATGAGGAGAGCCCTTTACTTTGGGAGAAGTCCCATTCATAACTGCTATGGCATCAGATGGGATTTACCTTTCTGCTAAAGAGCAGGATCTGTTCCCAAGCTGACAACCTGCTCCAGTGGAGGCCTCAGCAGGTGTTACAGGGCCAGAGAGGTGTCCTACATGAGTACAGACTAGGGGGAAAGTGTGGTAGCCCTAGGACCACCCTGCATGGAGGGTGAGGGAGAGGAGTTGGACAGAGACCTTGAGTGTGAGTGGAGCAAGGACAACCTTCCTGAAGCCTCAGGAGGGGGACAAGCTGGTCTGGGAGATGCGTGGCTGCAGGCGCAGGGAACAGCCTGTGTGGGAGCGTACCCCTACTCCCGACCCACGGGAGCATCTTCCCCGTGGCGCATCCCCCCGAGACCACCCCTCGCACCTCTATCCGGTCGATGCGGTCCTGCAGGGCTCGGACGGCCTCCTCCAGCTCCCGCACGGCGGGCGGCTCAGCGGGGGGGTGGCCCATGGTGCCAGGGCGCGGGGCGGCGCGGAGCCCGGCCGCGGGGGGAACGGCGGCGGCGCCCTCGCAGCGGCTGAGCTTCCCGGTGAGCTCCCGGATGGTCTCCTGGTCCATGCGGATCCGCTCCTTCTGCTCCAGCGCCGTGCGGCGCAGCTGGGCCGCCGCGCTCCGCAGCGCCAGCAGCTCCTCGGGGCCGGGGCCGGTGCCGGGGCCCGTGGCCGGGCACTCGGCGCTCAGCGGCGTGCAGACGAAGCGGCTGAAGAGCGGCGGCGGCGGCGGCCCCCCCGGTAGGCGCGGCCCGGCGCTGGCCAGAGCCTCGGCGGGGCCGTGCAGCGCTCCCAGTCCCTTGTCGGCAGCGGGCAGGAGAGCGGCAGCAGCCGAGTCATTGTCGGCAGCGGCTGCGGCGGGAGCGGCGGTGCCGGCCGGGTGGACGCTGGCGATGATGCAGATGATGGCCCCCAGGAAAGCCAGCATGCCCGCCGCCAGCAGCACCGCCAGAAACTTCAGGGTGGCAGCGGCGTGGGGGGCCCGAGCCCGCGGATAGCGAGAAAAGGGAGCGGGCGGGGATGGATGGATGGATGGATGGATGGATGGATGGATGGATGGATGGATGGATGGACAGGCAGGCGGACGAACAGCCCGAGGGAGCCGGCGAGGAGGGACCGTACCGACAGTAACAACACCAGCGCCGGGGCCCCGCCGCGCTGCTCTTATATCTGCCGGGCGGCACCGCCCGCCCCGCCCCGCCCGCCCCGCCTCCCTCCGGTCCCGCTCGGCCGGGCGGTCCTGCCCCGATTTAGGGACCCCGTATCCCGAGCATCCCTCCCCGGGCTGCAGGTGCGAGATGCACGGTCAGCGGGGGAGGAGCGGGTGCGGATGGAGGGGCACGCAGGGGACACCCCGGGACGGGGACAGCCGAGGCTGGGGGTCGCTGAAATCAGCCCGGTGAGAGCATCCAGGGAGGGGATGCGCCTCCAGAACAACCCAAGGGAGGGTTTTCCCCTGCGAGATGCTTGAGCTGGAAGTAAAGGGCCCCTTGTCACCCTGAGGGTCAACACCTCGCAGTTAGGCGTCCCCCAGGAGAGTCTTTCAGGATGCTGTTGGGCCTTTCCTTCCTTGTGTTTCTTCTACAGATTAAGCCAGCAACCTTCCAGCTCTTGGGAATGCCTCCTCCGGGAGGTCAGTGGGACAGCTGTCTTGTTCTTCCACCCCACGCACAACTGTTGCATGGAGAAGCAGCGGGATGGCTCACCCGCTGCCCCGCGCACCCTGCCATCCATTCAGGAAATAACCACCTACACTTCATCTTCCCCTACCATCACTCTATCCTAAACCACTCATAAAGAAGACACTTCAGACACCCACTTTCTCCTTGCTCTGACAGTGTGCTCACACATCCGTGTCATCTCCTCTTCCCTTTCCTGGGCATGACAGTGCCTCGACCATACAGCCCAGCCGAGCAAAGAGGAGCAGTGGAAGGAAAGCAAACAAAATCGATTTTAAACTGTGCTCAGTAATGGCAGGAAATCCTTCCTAGCCCTCAGGGAAGCAGCAGCATGTGTGTTTAAAACAGCTCCAGAGCTGGGTATGAAACACTGGTAAGAATTCCATGTTCTCCCCCACAGGCACGTTTGAATGGATAGCAAGGGAGCTACAGCTACAGAGGCTCCTCAGATTTGGCTTCACGTGTGCAGACAGAGGGATGCTGCCAGTGGGGCACAGTCACCCTCTCTCTGCGCAAGTGCATTGCACCACAGCCTCCCAAAATCCTCAACCTGGAGCCAGGAAGAGGCCTGGCCAGATCAAGGTGCTGGGAGGCTGTGGGGAGGAGGAGAGGAGAGAAGGAAGTTGTATGGGATGGAAGAGGGAAAGATGAAAAGAGCAGGTTTAAGGAAGAAGGGAAATCTTGAGGAGGTAAAGTGGAGTTGAGCAAGCTGGTGGATGTGGAGAAAGCCCAGCGATGGGCGCCTGTCCCTGGCAGCGAGTGCTCAGCGTACGTGAGTGCTTTGTGCACTGGGATGAGTTCACTGATGGTGCAGGTTCAAAAACTGTATAGATGAGGCCCTTAGTGACATGGTTTAGTGGTGGACTTGACAGTCCTGGGGTAAAGGTTGGACTTGGTGGTCTTAAAGGTCTTTTCTAACCTAGCTGTTTCAGTGCTTCTATGAGAATGGAAGCCAGTGCCCTGGCGGCATGCAGGGAGAACATCAGCCTCCGACCTGCCCCTTTCTAGTGCTGGGTGACTGCACCCCCTGTGTGACCCAGGCCTGCAATGTGCCCATCCCTGTCAGCAGTCAGGCAGAAGCAGGTTCAAAATGAACCCGTGTGGGCACTGGACCAGTCCACCCAACCCCACAGCACGCCGTCAGGGAGGCAGGGATGTCCTTTACCAGCAACTCTGCCAAAAACGCCATACAGCTCTACAAGGCTTTCCAGGCCCCTGGCTGGCGGAAGCTGGCAGCTTTGCACTGGCTCAGCCATCCAGATTCTCCTGCCAAAGGAGGTCATGGTGGACAGGTTCACCCCTCCGGCTGATGCTGCTGTGGCAGTGAGTGGGATGGGTGACCCCTCCACACCAGCTCCAGCCCACTTGCTCATACTGAGGTGGAAGAGTTGGTTGCCGCAGCAGGGCAGGGCTCACAACTCCTGGGATCCCACCATCTCCCTCTCCCTCAGCAGGGATCACAACTTCTTCCTGGAGGGAAAGAGGTGGCAAAAATAGATTTTCACAGGAGGTGATGACTCAGACTGGTCAGCGGCCAGAGCTGCCTCCCTGTCCTGCAAATAACCATCTAAAGATGCTCAGTGGACAGCCGGTGATGCTGAAACTCTGCGCTCCTGTATGCAATGGGATGGGGGGAGGTAATAGGTGATAGGGGGAATTTGGGGAGCCTGGTTTTGATCATGATTTGACAACAGAAGCTGGTTTTAACGAGAGGCCACAGATTCATTCCAGAGAGATGAGGAGGGAGCAAGTAAGGAATTTTCTTCCCACTAATTAACAGCCAAACGGCATCTTGGGCTGGCAGCTGTCTCCAAGGGGGGGCTGCAGCCAAGGCAAGGCAGGCCAAGGGGCTGTCCTGATGCAGCCCCCGGGTGAGAAGGACATTTGGGATGGCTGCTGGCATGAGGGGAAGGACAGCCCTCCTCTGAGCCAGGTGGACATGCTGCCTCCCGTCCAGCCTTCCCTGTGGGAGCAGGGCAGCTGCTTGCTGGCCAGAGGGAAACCCTGACCCCATTCGTGATGCTCTGACCAGCAGAGTGGTGGGGCTGAGGAAAACAGAGAGACTTTCCTAAGGGAGGGTAACCTGGAGCCTCTGGGGTGGGGGTTTACTCCCCAGGGCTATTGCCCAGCTCTGGGGTGCACCCAGGGCCACCCTAAAAAGGGAAAAGGGCTCCACTGAAGCTGCCACCCCATGGACCCAAATCCACTTTCTCCTTAAACAGGAGACTCCAGTCTATTTCATTTTGGGATCTGCAGATTCCACATAGCACAGAAATGCAGGCTGCTTTCATTCTAGGCCTCTCAGCCCTACAGACGCAGCTTCCATCACTAGGCGCTGCCTCCACCAGCACACTTGTGTAGGACCTTGTTGGATGTGTCTGGTCATGGCTGGCATCTGCTTCTCCAGCCTGTCTCCAGCTCCAGGAACATTTTGAGGCTTCATTTGCTGTACTCGGATCCAGCCTAAAGCCCACCTGCCTCTGAGCAAAACTGGGACGCAGGGGCAAGCGGGAGAGTGCTTTGGCACATAGCAGAGGCAAGGTGAACCTCACGGCACAGCATGAAGAGCACAACACCATGGCTGTGCTCAGCTTCGGTGGGCAGTGCAGCGCTCCCAGCCAGCCAAGACATGTCACCATGGGAGAGGGCTCTCCTGTGGCTTTCCGAGCCTCAGACACTGGAGAGACATCTCCAGGCACCTCCAGCTTTGGCTGACAGAGCAGGAACTCTCCCACAGGAGTCCCTACTGCAGCCCAATCTCTCCCCTTCCATTTGAGATCCGGATGACAATACAGAAGGGCAGTCCTAAGGGTGGTCTGCTCAGAGCCACCTCGATGGTGAGACCCCACAGCTGTGCCCAGGCACTACCCATTCCCAGCTCCCAGAGTACTGACTTTGTGCTCTTCTCCCCCACCCAAAGGAGCACCTCTTCAGCCCAAACCCTTCTGCTTTCCCTATCAGATCTCACACCAACAGCCCTTCCCCACCACAAACCTTTCTGTAACCTTTCTGTGGAGTGGAGACTAACAGAGCAAATCTGGGGCTTTAATTACACCATTAATATTTCTTAGGTTAGTACACCATAAAGTGCACTTAGACACGTTTTGGAGTTGGGAATAGCCTAAAGCATTTTTTCAGCCATCAAGTTCTTGGTTGTGCTCAGATCCAGTTTCACTTTTACAAGAAAAGGATGCAGGAGACACACGGGAGGTTCTTTGGAGGAGCATGTTCAGGTTCTGCTTGTTACAGTTTGGCCTTCCCAAAGAGCTCCTTCATCCCTCAGCATTACAGGAATCTCCCTCATGCTTTGTCAGACCTTCTCTATGTGCAGTAAGGTCTGAAATCCTGAATCAGAACAGACTGACAGTGCTTGGGAACAACAAAATCAACCAGGTTGGAAAAGACCTTTATGATCAAGTCCAACCATTACCCCAGCGCTTCCAAGGCCACCACTAAAACCATGTCACTGAGGGCTTCATCTGTACGGTTCTTGAACACTTCCAGGGATGGTGACTCCAGCACTGCCCTGAGCACCCTTTGGGGAAGGATTATTTTCCTAATATCCAGTCTAAACCCTCCCTTGGTGCAGCTTGAGGCCATTTCCTCTTGTCCTATTGCTTGTAACTTGCGAGAAGAGACCAACCCCACCTTTCTCCATCCTCCTTTCAGGCAGTTGTAGAGAGCGATAAGGTCCCCCTGAGCCTTCTCTTCTCCAGACTAAACCCCTCCAGTTCCCCCAGCCATTCCCCACCACACCTGTGCTCCAGACCCTTCACAGCTCCATTGCCCTTCACTGGACCCGCTCCAGCACCTCAATGTCTCTCCTGTAGTGAGGGGCCCAGAACTGAACACAGGATTTGAGGTGCAGCCTCACCAGTG
Source organism: Agapornis roseicollis (assembly GCA_002631895.1). NCBI lineage: Eukaryota > Metazoa > Chordata > Aves > Psittaciformes > Psittacidae > Agapornis > Agapornis roseicollis. Next base: position 23,376 of record NDXB01007024.1, read on the forward strand.
CCCAGCACAGGGGGATGACCACTGCCCTGGCCCTGCTGCCACACTATTGCTGGTACAGGGCAGGATGCTGTTGGCCGCCTTGGCACAAGCTGCTCATGTTCAGCTCCATCATTCAGCACCCACAGGCCCTTTTCCATGAGCAGCTTTCCAGCCACTCTTCCCCACTGCATGGGGTTGCTGTGATTCAAGTGCAGGGCATGCCTCTTGGCCTTACTGAACCTCACACACAGATGGTGTTGGCCTATCACCCCAGCCTGTCCAGATCCCTCTGCAGAGCCTTTCTCCCCTGCAGCAGATCGACACTCCCACCTTACTCAGGTGCACCCTCAGTAAATTTGCAGATGACACCAATCCCCTTATCCAGATCACTAATGAAGATTAATGATCTTCACTGGCCCTAACACCAAGACCTGAGGGACACCACCAGTGACCCATCTCCAACTAGATGTGAAACCACTCAAGCAGGTACCTCCTATGCATCATCTCTTCAAATGAACATTTTTCTGTGTTTTCCTTCAGTTAGATGTCTGTTTTTAAGTAGATGAAAAAGAGGCTTGCCTCTCTTACTGGTATTTCATGTGTGATACTCTAGCAGATAATGTCAGTTGGTTTAGATTCTCAAAGAGAAAGTGCCCTCCTAATAGTTCAGGGACCAGCAATTGCATTAGGAAGCAGCAAGTTAAACATACACCTTTTTTTTTTATCTCATTTTGTATCAGGGCTGAGAAGGCAAATTATGGGATTTATTTTAAGGTCCCTTCCAACCCTAACTATTCTATGATTCTATGATTTCCACTATTGCTGTGAAGTTTTGAGAAACTTCATTGTTCAGCTAATCATTATGTTGGAAGAAGCCTTGGGTGGCACAGTTTAGCGTGAGGTGTCCCTGCTTATGGCAGGGGGGTTGGAACTGGATGATCTTGAGGTCCTTTCCAACCCTAACTGTTCTATGATTCTAAGCATTTCAGTATCTCAGCTACCAGCTCCACAGGCCACTTCTTACACCCAAGGCAGGTCACAGCCCTACAAAGCAAGCGAAGCCCATAGGGTTTGGAATGTAACAATTTATTGGGGGTTAATTTTTTTTTGTTTTTCATGTTTCTCTCCCCATTTCTGGCATTGATACAATATTCAAGAGCAGCAGATAGAACAAAATGTACAAGAATACAAGAGTAATTAGCACAATCCCCACCCCCAAACCTGGAGCAAACCATTTCCCTGTGGGAAGCGCCAGGGGAAGGGGCGATCCGATCACCCCTCCAGTGGCTTTGCCTCCCACCCATCCGCTCTAGACAGAGTTTAGCCAGCTGGGAACTGGATTAAAAACAACAGAAAACAAAACCAGAAACCTGAACAAACACTATATTTAAAATGAGAATCTCAAGACAAAAAAAAAATATATAGATATACAATTCATCCGTGCACAATCCTTAAATGCATTTTTTAAAAATTAAAAAAAAAAAAAATACAAGATACATATTTAGGTTTATTTTAAATTAAAAAAAAAAAATTACCACCTTCACTCTGTATGCCAAAGTGAGGGGAAATAGAGACAAGTGGGTCGCACCAGGACCATATGCACTCTAGGAGTTAGGTCTGACCTTCTCTAAGAGAAAGGGTAAGGGTCTGATGCTACCAAAACTCAAGCGCAGGCAGAACCTGAAGCACCCAAGTACCACAGAGCTCAGTGGGGTAACTCACCTGCTTCAAGTTCAGGATTCGCAGAAACCTGCAGGATTTAAGCCTAAGCTTGGCACCGGGGCAGGTGAAAGGAAGGAACAGACTAGGCAGACCCCTGTCCTCCACCACCAGCGGACAACTTTCTATGCAAAAAGAAAACAGGGGAACAAAAACGTAATCCCAAAATAGAGAGTCCTCTATTCTTCAGGAGCACACGAGGCTCACGAGCAGGGAGGGGAGGAGAGGGGAGGACAGCACACCGAGTTGGTTAGCTTAGGGGAGGCGCAGGCATGACAGCTTTTTCTAGGGGGAAAAAAAGTCATCTTAAAGAGTATTATTTTTTTGCGGTTGCTCTGTTTGAGAACTTGACCTAAGGTGATGTCCCCCCTTTGCAGCTAGGGGGCTGGAAGCAGCAGCATCCCTCCAGGACAGCTAAGGAGCACCTACCTGCTGCTCTGCCCAGAGGGAAGCCTTCAGCACCCCTGGAAAGCAGGGTGCAGCCAGGGGGCTACTCAGCACCATGCTAGAAGCCCACCAGCCCTATAAGGCCCCAAAGGCCCACAAAGTGCTTTGATGCACCCAGCCGTGCTCCTGCAGTTTAGTGCGAGCTCAAAGTGCCCAGCTGAACAAGAATGGAAGTCAAAGACCAGGGCCCTGCAATGGGAATTAACACTTTAGCTGCTTGGCCCCAACACGCCCCTTCCCTCATGACAGGTATGTTTTCTGAGCTGTTGCTGAAGCTGGCATCACCCTGATTGCATCCAGCAGCTCTTCCATCACCTTACTTATTCCCTACGCTGCAGCATGGTGCTTTCTGTCCATTTCCCTACTCCACTCATCCTGGGAGCGCAGGGGGCATCCCCACTCTTGCATACCCAGAGCAGCCCCTTCCAGCGTGCTTAGGTGAGTGACTGGAGGGAGAAGGCTCCAAGCACAGCACTAACCTGAGGCAGGGGGATTCTCACCTCAAGACCTGTGCTTCTGGACAGTCCTGGAGACATTTTGTTTCCTACCACAGAGAAGCAGGAAGAGAAAGAAGAGCTGCCAGAGGCAGCCCACCACCATGGGGAGAGCAAAGTAATTACACCTCCCTTCACTCCCAGAGAGAGAAATTTAAAGGGAGAAAGAACTCGGGGCCCTGTGACATCCTTACAAGCAAGGTGCAACACAAGGCACCTCAGACGCACCACACACCACATGTGAAGCTGCTGCTGCCAACGCTGCTGACCCCACACAGACGAGGGTACAAACCCAACCAGCCTGACACAGGGCAGCATCACAAGGGGAGAGAAGTAGAGGATGGAAGGGCAAAGGTGAGGACAGACTCCAACATCTCCTCCCATCTACACCCCCCAAAAGGAAACCATACACATTGCACTCTGGGGAGGGACCTAGAAAATAGAAGAAAGGAAAATAAAGCCACTTTTTTTGCTCAACCCCAAAGCATCAATGAAGTGAAGATATTTCCTGGAGTTACCTGGGGAAGGAAGCACAGACAGGGAGAAGGGGATTTCTGAAGCAGTACTCGGCACTGCTCCAGTTCCATGCCAATGCCATGTGAGTCGGGCTGCCAGCACCCTCAGTAGGATGGTCCCCTCCAGCCCTTTGCACCAGGGAGATGGAGGCACAGGGCAGTGACAGAGCTGGCAGAAAGGCCATGGCAACCAAAGGAACAGAACCCAGGAGGCACCAAATCCCCAGCCCCAAATTAACCCTCTTCAGAGCAGAGATTGGGAAGGCTGCACACAGGGTGGTGGGTGAGATGGGGAGGGAAGAGGGCAGGGTTTCTTTTATATTTCTATATTTATATATAAAAAGTAATTAAGATCCCAGCTCTCGCACAATTATGGGCAATTGAAAAATGCAGCAAAAGCAAGTGACATTGGAGTAAAAATATGCACCAGGCAAGGAGGAGAAGGTCTTGGAAAATGGGGAAGGAGGCAAGGGGGGAAATAAGCACTTAGCCAGACACGCACTCCAGGTTTGTTACACCTCCCTGGGAAGAAGAACCTGCTCCTGAGCAGCCCCACTAATGCCACAACCTGCGGTGGGCATAAGCATGGGGTCTCAGGACACCATCCTTCAGCATGACAACCTCTTTCTGCTAGGAGGTCCCTAGGAAAGCAATCTCCAAACACTGGGAGCTGCCAAAACCTCTTCTACAAAGAGGGTCTGGGAAAGGGAGTGAAATCCCTAGGAAGACTCAGCTCAGAGACAGCTCCTACCTGATAAAAAGCAGGATTGTAAGAGGTTCTCTTTTTTTTGTTGTTTTTTCTTTATATCATAAAATTACCCTGGGAACTTCAGTAAGGGGAGACGGAGAGAAAAGCTCCCTTTCTCTTTTGAAAACAGAAATCAAGCAGCGGCTCACCACAGCTGGGCCTGCTCACCACACTGTTTCTCTGTTTTCCGTCCCAAAAGGACTTTGCACCTCATTAGCTTCACACCTCCCCGGTCCAGCTCTGCTCAAGGAGGAGAAAAAGAAAGCATTAGACAGGAAGCTGCTGCTCCAAGCTGGAGGCTGTGGGAAGCACTGACAGAGCTCAATGGGCAGAGAGAGGAAGTTCCCAAGAGCAGCCCAGGCTGTGGGAAGCATCGAGATATCCATCACCTGCCACTGCAAAGCTGAGGGCACCAGAGAAGTCCAGACAAGAAAAGCTGTCCTAGCATCCCCTTCCTTCTATGCTCTGTTCAGGCACCAACATCTGGTAGCTTCCCTCCTCCCTGCAGTCATTCCCATGCACAAGATGAACACCCAGCAGATACCATGAATAGGGAAGCTCTGCATGAGTGTGCAGGCAACTCTTCCCTGCCACTCTGCAGGAAGCCAGAGCAGAACACAACAGCCCTTACTCAAACACAGTCCTGTCAAGGTGTTTCACTCCCCATCCCAAAGTCTCCAGCAGTTGCTGGCCTCAAGAAGAGGGGATGCCTCACTCAGAAGCACCTTCAGAGTACACAAGTCAGCTCTCTCATCTATCTCTGAAGATCTGAACATTCTCAGAGATGGGATGCTGGACTACATACAGATGGGACTTGGTTCTCTGTCCTGATGTGGTGAATCCTATATGGAAAAATGCCACTTCCCCACCCAATGCTGGAAGAAGCTAAGAGGCCCTATGAAGGGGAGGCACATCTGGTTCCCAGGAGATAAGCCCATCACGGTTAATCTCGCTTGGATATGGGGAGGGAAAAGAGAAGAGACAGTGACTTGGCAGGAAAGGTACATGACAACCCCAAATCTTAGCAGCTTGCTGTGCACGCAAAGTTAAGTCAACTGTTTCCATGTTGGTGGCCCAATCCACGTTCTGGCAGAACGCAACCGGCCATTTCTTAGGGCCTCTCAGCCGGAAAACCACTCGGAGACTCTACCTTAGCTCACAGGAGAGGTATGGGAGGGAAGGGAACTCACTCCAACACTTGGGAGGCAAGGACGGGAAGGGTTTGTAGACAGGGTTCCTCCAACATGCAACTTGCCTTTTCAGCTCAGAGATCGCTGCTTAGTCCCAGAATGCCTTTCCCTCCAGTTCAAGCAAGCCAAACACCATCCCAGACACACATGCTTTGATACTACAAAATACTCTTTTCTCTAAGGACCATCTCTATTACCACTACAGTTTGTGCAATCACTGCATTTATTAATCATTTTTAAACTCTCTCTCGCTCTCTCCCTGTAGAAATTTTTTTTAAACTTTTCTTTTTTTTTTTTTTTATGCAAAACTAATCATTTCACTTTTTCCACTCCATCATAAAATCTCCTCTAAAAACACGACAACAAGAGAACAAACATGGCACAGACACAGAGAATATTTCCCTGTTTTTTGTTTTCCTAGGGGTTACGGGGAAGGGAAGGGGATACTTTCAAATAAACTCCTCCCTCAGTGCCATGCCCTTTTGAAAAGGCATGGATAGATCTATCCCATCTCCGTTAAGGAGCAAGGGCGATAATTCAGGAGGAGTGCAACCCATGTGAATACAAAGGTAGGTTAATCAGCCTCAAGTGGCTCACCCACCTGAGGGGGCTCGAGGCTGCTGTGTGTTCAAGTTAGCAAACTCCTAACTCAAACCAGCATGGGATCCTCATTTTGGATCCAGAGGTTCAGGGTTTGGTCCCTACCTGGTGACTCACCCGGAGAGATATTTGTCACACAAGCAGTTGAGCTGTATCTGCAAGCCGGATCATACTCCTTTCTTCCTTCACAAAGAGGATCTACTGCACAGGTTCCTCTGCTACAAGTCCCCTCATCTCCTCACCACAGGAAGAGGGTCCTCACAGCGTATCCCTACAATGACCATTTTGCTCTTCATGGACAGTCCCTTTGCTTATCACTCTGAAGAAAGGCAAAACCCCTTCGATTAAGCAATTCCTGTCCCCTGCCCCCAAAGAACACCATACAAGAGACACTGGGGAAAAGAATTCTGCCAAGCCAACACATCTTGGCCAAAACACATCAAGAGTTTCCTATTAAAGTTCCCTTTTATCTCCCACTTAAATGCTTTTTTTTTTTTTTGTTTCCCAGAACCTCAATACCACGAAACAAAGCACATCACCACATACACACCAAACAGCAACTCAACAACCTAAAGAGGCCAGTTTGCATCCACCCCACAAAGAAGTTCCTCTTATCTTCACAGCCGCAGAATAGTTCTAGTTGAGAAGGGAAGGGGGGAAAGAGAGAAGAATCTCCTTGCTATTTCCCTAGCTTTATTTTCCTAGCTTTTCCCATGCCTACGAACTGCTCATCTTTGAGGCTGCAGTCAAATGGATAGGCTATGCTAAAATAAGGGATCCCTGGGTGTGCCAGGCACAGGAAAGATGCAAAAAACCCCAAAAATCAAGACACGAAAAACACAGGCAGGTATCAACACAAACACACACACAAGTCCAACAAGTTATAGGAAGCCTTAGCTTGATGAATGGATCAGGGAAGTCTTTCTCCCTGCCCCTAGCTTCAACTGTGAATGCAACTGCATCCCAAAAGAGTCCACTGAGCTCTTTAACCAAGGAAAGAAAAAGAAAGAGGTGTGCAAAGGGTGGTGCTAACAGCACCTGGAATCCCCCTCGGACTGTCTGCGCAGACACCCAACTGCAAGCGGTGTGAATTCACGCTGCCCCATGGCTTTGAATGCCACTGGCAGCAAGGCAGGAGGAGCCTGTGGGGAGGGCAGCATTATACCAACGCAGGCACTGGAGGCAGGGAAAAGACAAGCTCTGGGCACAGAAGCCCCATATTAAGGTCAGAAGCTGGTCTGTCCCTCCACCACTCCAACACCGCCTCTTGGACAAACACGTATTACCTCCCTCCCACAGACTGCCTCCCTTCTCAAACCACTGGAACCACAAAATCACTACTCCAACACAAGAGCACTCCTCAGAGCCAGCAGCCCACAAGCATCCTTGTGTAGAAGCACCAGAGGGGCTAATTCCTCTCGTGTTCACCCACCCAGGGCAGATCTTTAAGTAGCTGAGCCCTGGCATGGGGAAGCTTTTCCACCCTTTTCACCTCTGCAGCATGTTACGTAGAAGTGACACCCCTTTGCCCCTTCCTGAATACCAGGGACAGGGCTGAGAGGGTGAGGCTCTCCCACCGATGGATCAGCACCTCTTTCCCTTGCCCCTACAGACTGAGTCCTGTGCAAATAAGGGGAGAAGGGAGAGCAAAGAAACGGTATCTTGCCGTGAAGTTTAGGACCCACACAGAAACAGAACAAGTCAGAAACAGCAGGCAAAGAGAGCTTATTCTGGATGTGAACAAAGGTGGTCAAGGGGAGAGTAAGCTATGATCTTGCTCACTCCTACTTGCTGGGGCGAAGAGAAGGAATTTCTAGATCAGTTCACAGCTCCGGGGGAAGAGATCCAGCGCACATGCATACAATGTGAAGAGAGTTATTTGTTATTAGCACCTCTGGTTGACAGTTGTAAGGGCTGTTTCAGATACTTGGAAACAGAGAACCCTCTTCCAGGCCATCCACCACAGGGAAAGGAGAGCAGGAGAGATGAAAGGAAGCAGGAAAAGCAAGCAATCTGCCTTAGCATCCATCCCTCCCTCCTTCCGAAGGAGCTGGGGGAAAGCTTATGCGCAAGGAGGGAGACCAGTTTCTCCCAGCTGGGGTAGCATCACACTGTTGGTGTTATCTTCCCCCAGACTGAAGGTTGGATGCACGGCCCACTTCCACCATGGAAAGGCTAGGGAAGGGCATTTTATGCTCTCTCCCCTAAGCAAGTGCAAGCGATGAACACCAGGAGGAAGATCTGGGCCAGAATCAGACTCCTGTTTCCTTCCCTTCCCCCTGCAAAGCTGAGTAAGTTGGAAGATAAAGAGGAGGGACCAAGACATCTGAAAGTGCCCACACAACTGCCAAGGTAGCACCAATAGTCACAGGAAAGGGGAAGCCAATATGGGGTGTATGCTGCATGGGGCACCCCCACCACCCCAGCTTCATCTCAAGCACCTTCCAGACATGATGCTTCACCTGCCCCTCTTCCCCTTGCTCTGGGGGCATCTGGGTCAGGAACTGCCTTGAGGACAGCAGAAGAGAGGGCAGATGTAGATCAAGAGGGGGAAAGATGGCAGGATTGGTGTCATGGCAAGGGGATACATAGGAATGGAAGAGATTGCATGCACATTATGGGCGAAGGCTTGGGGGGCATGGGCAAAGGCTCCAATCCTCTTATATCCTCCCCTCAAGGGTCTGGAGCTCTTCTTCAGTTTTTGTCAGTGATGGAAGGGGAAGGAGGAGGGAGAGCACCTTCCCCACCACCCCCACAGGCACACAGACACATGCTCACCCATCCCTCATCCCCAAAGGTTCCACCGCCTGTTGGACAACACCACATTCAAAGACAAACAACCACTCCCCAGCCCCACCATGACCCTCCCTGCTTCCTCCCAGCAGCAACGACACCCAGGGACACTGGGTGCCCCCAACTCCTCACCACTGACATGCTCCAGCCTCCAGGCAAGAGGGAGTGGGCAGGGGGAGAGGAGGAAGAAGGGTGGCAGTGAGAGCAGAGGGACAGCCAAGGGGAGAAGGAGAGAACTGAGGACAGCCATTTGCACCACGACTTCTCGCAGTAGAGCTCCCCCCACACGGCTGGAGTGAGGGGACCTGGCTGCTCACTTGCTGCCTCCTCCACCACCACCCGCTGCCACCTTCTCAAAATCCTCTGCGTTGCAGAATTCCTTGATGGTGACAGTGAGGAGGTTGCTGGTGACATCCGTGACCACCACGTTAGAGCAAGGGGACATCTCAGGGCGCCAATCGCCAGCTTCCTGCTCCGGGTCAGAAGAAGAGAGGGATAAAGAGGGCGTCTGCCCCCCACCGCAGCCTCCCGGGGGAGAACGCTTGCTGGTGGCAGCTGACTCAGGTGGGATCGAGAGGTCAAGGACCTCTGACTCACGCCAGTCGGGAATGGCTGGGCTGAGGGTCTCGGGAAGCAGCTTCGGAGGGGAATCATCTGGGTCAGAGGAGGAGTGGGGGGCTGGCGATGGGCAGCCAGAGGAGCTGGAGCTTGGGGCATCATAGGGAGTAGAACCCATAATGAGCCCACAGGAGGCCACCTGGGAGCTTTCAGCCTCCCCTTTGCCCTCCAGAGAGGGGGCAGGTGCAGTGGACGGTTTATTGTAGAGTGAAAAGGAGCCAAACTTCATGTGGCGGATCTGGGTGCGGAGAACGCTCTCGCTGAACTTTTTGCTCTTGCCAATGACGCGGTTTCGGGAGGGGATCTTGGGCCGAGCCAGGCCCCCGGCACCATTGGCTGGTTTCCCACCTTTGTCAATGACTTTGAGGTTGAGGATGATGCGGCTGCGCTTGGGCTCGCGAGGTTTCACCTTGCGGTTGATGATGCGGACGGTCTCCGAGAAGGGCGAGACAGGAGGACGGATGCCAGCCCCCCCTGCCATGCTCCCGCTGTTCTGGGGGTCCGGACGGGGCAGGGGACGCCGGGACATGCGGTGGCATCGGCGGATGTCTTTCTTGAGCCGGTGCACCGCAGCGCTGGAGTGGAGCTTGGGAGAGGAGGTGCTAGAACCAGGCTTGACAGAAAAGTGTACATCCCCAATGTGGAGGGCCTCCGCTTGGGCCCGAGCCTGCGGTGGTGGGGAGAGAGAAAACAAAACAGGGTCAGAGAGGCAGCCTAGGGGCAGCCAAGTCTCAAATCAGGCACTTCCCACCTCTGCAATGCCGTGGCACATTTATACCCATGTTAATGGCAAAACCACATACACACCTCTGGACTATTGATGGCTATGGCACAGTCCCCACACAAGCAGGAATTACTGTCTATATCCTTTCTGAGTAGCTAATTTCTCCCTAGGCTGTGCACCTGTTGACATGTGTTTTCCACAAGAGGAAACTGCCACCCTCCAGCCGTGTTTCAGGGTTACAGTTAATGGTTTCCAAGGTCCTCCTCAGTCATCATCAGGCAACGTGCACAATCCTCCACTATTAGACAAAAAACTAAGTGTCCTCCTAAGCATTTGGACTGTTAGTGTCAAGTTAGCATCCAAAAATCACATACTAGTCCCAAAACAGGGGACTGTACTAAGTCCTCTACGAAATAAGTGCAAGTGGAAGAGGAAGAGGAACACATCCAAGTTTGCTCTTTCCCTTCCACAACCAGACTCATTTACTCTCCAAAGCATGGCAGACAGGGGCCTTGAGGAGCACAGATGGAGGCAGGTGAGGGTGGTTTGACAGAGCTGTCTTAGCTAAACACAAGAAATGCAGAGATCCAAAGCTTAATTTCAACTAGAGACTGCAAGCAGGCGTCTATCCTCACTCTACTGTGGAAGCAAGCTACAGACAGTATTTAAAACCAAGCAGCCAGAATTCAAGTCAAGTTTAACTGCATCTCCAAAGGGACTGCCTTGTCCTTTTGACCACCACACTCACTTGAATCCTACTAATAAAACAGAACAGGAACAGCACCAGTTCAACTGCTCAGTGCCTGTCCTCCCTAAGAGCCAGGGCAGGGGAACAAGACTTTTAAGCAATTCTGGTGCTTGAAGATAGTGCCAAAACCTGCCCTGATTCATGCACCACACAGGAACATTTTCTGGCAGCAGAAACAACAGTTTCATTGGTAAGCTGAGGCAGTATGACCTGAAGACCCTGTGGGCATGGAAACCCAGAGCATGGTCTTACATCACACCTTGTCAGAGCACAGTTGCTCAGGCTCCCACCCGCACTCTGCTCCTTGCCCAAACCATTCCCTTCCTTAATTCCTGCCTGTGACCACTACTAAGAAGTCACTTGGGTCTGGAGGGGACAGGCAAGCCCCCTCCAATCGCCCTTGTAGTGAGCAGCTTCCCCCACCTCGTGGGCACGACAAGAACTGCAATGCTATAGACAACAGCTGCTTTTCTTCCCCAACTTTTCCATGCCGTTGCCCCCTAGCACACGCCAAGATCGGGATGGCTTCTTGCCAGCTAAGAGCTTAAGCACTCCAACACCATCTCCTTTGTCACCCTGAAGCCTGTGCCTCAAACCAGAGAAACGCCTGGGGAAAAAAATGTGCGTGTAAAGGCAGGGATCTGACACATCTAAGCGAGGGGCCCAGGCCAGCTCTTGCACAATAAGCTCAAAGCCCTAGACACCCCCACTGCTTTGCTGTCACCCAGTGCCCCTCTTCTCCCACCTAAATCCCCATGGGAACCACAGAAGACCCTGAGCAAGCAGAAAACAAAAGTGAAGACATTTTGGTCAGGTCCCATCCCCCCCCCCCCCCCCCCCCCCCCCCCCCCCCCCCCCCTTCT
>NDXB01007024.1:34899-81366 GCA_002631895.1 Agapornis roseicollis
CCCCCCCCCCCGGCCATCATGCCCTTCAGTACTATTTGTATCCTGTCTTTAAAAGGACTGCAAAGATGAGGCTTCCTTCCCCAGCTGTACATGAAAATGCAGACTGAAGGCTCATTTGAACCAGGTGCTCTAGACTTTTTATTAGCTGACTGACAAAGAAACAGGGATGAGTAACACAACCCCAAGGCAGATACAGATGCTCTCTATATTAACCCTAGGCTGTACAGGGTGCTGTTTCACCTAGTTAGAGGGAAGTGCTCCCAGGGCAGATAAACCCCAGCATGCCCTGATGCAGCAGGAAGCATCCCAGTTTTCAGCTAGTTTATCTTTGCCCAGCCTTGTACATTTACTCCATACCCAAAACTGCTCAGAAAATGAATAGTTAAGACACAGTTCTTGTCCCAGATGTCTACATGCTAGAGCACAGCAGTAGCATCAGACAAACTACCTGCATCATGTATCAACTATCCACATCCCAATATTCCACAATTTAGAGATCTCAGAGATCCCATGAGGAGATTACAGGAACAGAGAGATGCACATCTAGGGCTGTGCTTGCTCCTCTCTTCACAGGTCACTCTGAAACAGATGGCAGACACCAGGTTAAGCTATAGTTTGCTTTCTGACATTACATACCAGCACAGCCTGGATTAACAACTTCACTCTTCCTTTCCACTCCTTGCTCATCACAGCCAGTCCTAGCATTGCCGCTCTTGTGCTTTGGGCTTCTTGCCAGTTTACCACTGATCAGCTGAGAGGAAGCGCAACATAATGTCCCAGTCCGAAATGCAAGACAGAGAAGTCAGGCAGAGGGTACCGAAGGACAGACGTGGCAGTAAAAATTCTCTGGTGCACAGCCTGAGCGGGTAGACACAGGCACCTTCAGGGCCCTTCCTGCCACCAACACCACACGTCTTGATGAACTCCCTTACCTAAAAATCACACATTGGAGCAAAGAGTTCTGCCCCCTCTGTGCCACTTTGCTCCAAGTTGAGTCTAATTTCTGCCTTGCCCACAGCACTGCCTTCTATCACCCATGTGAGAAAGGAGGCAGCCTCCCCCAAGCCTGGGGGAAGCACTAACAAACTGCCACAGATGCCTTATACACCCCAAAATTCCTCAGCACAGCTTCCCACCAACCACATTAAATGAAAAGGGATAATGCTGGGATGGTCAATTCCCAGCCACTTCCATAGTCCTGCTGATTTTTCCTTCCCCAGCCTGTGTGCATTTATCAGCTCCTGTCCTGTTTTGACAGAAAGACGTGTCTTGGGTGTTGTGCTTACACAGCAGCTAGCACAGGGCTCTGCTAGGGCTTTTCCAGTGTGCTAGAAGCACTAGGTCTCCCTTGCTTGCTATGTGTGTTTCCAGTTCCTTCCCCAAGCTGAAGCTGTTTCTAACTCATATTTCAGCTCTCTGCATTTATTAAATTCCAGTTTCAGTAGTCTCCAGGTAGACTACATGCAGCATCAATCTCTTTAGCCAGATTACTGACAGAGGGTAAGCTGGCACTCAACAGTTCTACCCTGGAGCAACACTGCTATCCCTCAGTGACCAGCTTCAGGGCAAGCTCCAAAGAGCAATATGCAAATATTCGGCTTACCTTGAGCTTGTTTTTCCAGGTAAGGTTTCAAGAAAAATAGTATCAGTTGCTTTATCTAAAACCAGCCCCCAGAGCCCTCTCACTTGTGAAGCTCAGTATTCCTACCACAGGATCAGGTTTATTCAGGCATCAACTATACAAGCTCAGGTCTCTTCCCTGAGGAAGACAGCACATTTTCTGGGCTCTCCTTCTCCTGCTTTCAATTTCACATTAAGTAACTTGCTACCTCTGGTTTGGAGGAGACGCAGCATTCAGTTTTATCTGTTGGAAATGCACTTTTCCCTGCTATAGATCCATTATTTTGTCACACTCATGAGACATATGTGCATAAGGTCTTTGAAAAACAAACCCATTTAATCCTTTCAGCTGTTTTACTACAGTATGCTACTTAACTCAGAAGTTTTCCAAATGGAAACTAGTGCTCTACGGTTTGCAGCTTTCACCTGAAGGATTTGCTCACTGCTGGAGAAGTACTCAGCATGTATATGAAGTAATGCACTCTTTGCTTACAGCTCAGCCTACATCAGGATGCAGCTTTTGGAGGCTTGCTGCAGTGCTCCATTATAAGAGCATGCCAATTGCTAGGATTGCTGCCCTTCCCCCTCTTCCCTTTTGGGATACATATCACCTTTATTTAGCCTGTATAGCTCTCCCTCATTGCCCCTGGGAACTGGTATATCTCCCCCGTTCCATACTATTTCTGAATAAGTGTCCCTTGAGGCCCAGCAAGCATATTTGTTCATTCATTCCCTTAATGCACTGAGGCACACAAGCACGTACACGGACATGTGCTTAGAAAATTCTCTGCTACCTGAATTCTATCAAAATCTCTGCAATGTGGAAGGAGAAATAAACAAGACCAAAAAATACTTGTAAGGCAATGGATTTCTAGATAATTATTTCAAAATCAAGCCATTTCCAGTAGTGCTACGGCACCACGGCAGCGCTACTCTCTCATAAATTACTGGTTCTGCTTTGTCCTTTATTCTCTGCCTACATTCCCACAGCCCTTGCTCCAAACAGCATTCGCAAAAGCTCTTCTTTCCCCTTTTTGCCTGCCATTCGTCCTTTTTATCACGCCCTTTCTTCTGCAGTCTTCCAAGTGAGAAGGCAACAACAGCAAGCCAGTTCATAGCATGGCTCTCCCAAGCAACACCTCCATAAACTAAAGTTTCCCTACTGGATGAGGAACAAAATGCTACAAAGGGGAATAGTCTGTTTTCAAACCACTTGGGGATAATTTACGAACAGGGAGGAGATCAAAAGAAACCCAACTCCAACTTTAGAGTTCAAGGAAGGGCGAAGTGACAGAACACCGTGCTGCTTGGCCCCTTCTTCCCCCCCCCCTCCCACTAGGGCTCTCCTTTACTCTCCCTTACTTCTCCCTGCCCATTATCCTTCTCCAGTCTTTTGCCTTAGTATTTACAGCCATCCCAAGCAGGGGTCTTTGCTAGCCACCCACAGAGCTTCCAGCGGTCTGTCTCTTAACAGCACTTGCTAGACTTTATTACATTTGTTGGCAAGATTTGCATTCCGCACAGCGGAGTGCCGAGGGAAAAGAAACATGAAAAAAGAGCAAACTGAGCAGGGGAAAAGAGGAAGATCACCAGAGCATGTATTGTGACTCCTCCTAACCTCACACCACCTTCCACTCTGACCTGCAGCTGAAGAGCCTGTCCTCAAGGACAACTTCAGCCAGACACCTAAGTAGTAAGGTAAGAGCCTTAAGTCAGAGCTGCACATTTCAGACCAAGGACTCTGCTTCCTGTACGCTCAGCACAAAGCTTGTGACATAAGAGCAACCTCTCAAGAATTACAACCTCCTGCCAAGCTTGATCTCAGCTGTGGGAAAGTTTGCCCTAGTATGCAGAGGATGAAGACCCATTTCCTGCCCAAAACTTTGCAGGGGTCACTTTCAACACTGGCCATCTTGACAGTGATATTACAAAGCCCGGGCTGTAATCTCCCTTTGCAGTCTGATGGAAAGGGCAAATGTTAGACAGCTCTCAGCAATAGGAGCCTGGCTTACAAAGGCAGGTGGCCAAAGATGCAGCCTTTCAAAGCTTCTCCAAAGGCATGGGCCACTAACCTGCTGGAATGCTTTCTGGAAATTCCCCTGGGTGCCTATCCACAGCTTTTGAGAACTAATCCTAGGATAAACCTAGCCCCAACTGCAAACTAAATCACCCTCACAAGCCAGGGGACAGAGCACTCATTTCAACGCCTTACTAGCAGCTCAAAAGCCCAAGTCCAAGCACTGATAAACCTAAAAAACCCTAGCAAGCCACTGAGCCAAGGGCAGACTAGTCTACCAAAAGAGTCCTAGGCCAGACTCCTGCTTAAACATCACTGCACCTAGGCCTAATCTGTTCAGTTAACAAATCAAAAAGAATATTGTTCTAACTGCCAACTCCAAAGGCTCCCTTCTGGGATGCAAGAATCAAATTTCTTCCTCTGCTTCTGAAATCCTCACCGGCAAGAGAATCTGCAGTTAAAATAACCAAAAGCATCACTAGCAATGTGCAAGGCAGAATCAAACCCCACTCCTCTCTCTCAGCAGCACTGGTGCTGCAGGGTAGCAGGTGTCAAACATGCATCTTTGGCACCTCAGAAGAACTGACAGAGAGATGCACACGATGCAAACTATCTGCTGGTCTCTGTCCTGTTTCTGGCCCTAGTTGTGTTGCCAATGGCCAGCCTGAACAGAGCTCAGACAAGTTCAGATTGGGCTGGCTAGCTTGAGATAGAGTTACTTCTTGCTGGCTAGCCTGGGGTGTTATTTTTAGGGCAGGATGCAAAGTCACAGAAAATCAGCAAGTCAGAGAGCACAAATGGGTTCACCAGCTTCATCTCCCAGAGCTGCCCTGCCAGCCTTTCCCACGATGTGGCACCAGCCTTCAGGAGAGCTCATCTCACTCGCTGTCGCAATCCATCTTCTATAAAGTACTGAGCCAGCACTGCAAACCTACAGGTTTTCAGCAGTGTTTGAGAAGCTGGTAGAAGGAAGATGTGCCACAGAAACATGTCAGGGGTGTGATTCAAAGGATGCTGTTGAATCATTCGTGTTCCAAGTTTAGGGTTTTTTTTTTTTTAAAGGGCAAGAGGAGAAGAGGAGGAGCGAGTGGGTTTTATTTTTGAGTCTGGAGGTTGGTTTGGGGTTTTCAAATGACTGAAAAATTGGCAATGGATTTTGCCGTATCACATTCAGAATGAAAAAGAAACTGGTTACACACAGTGAAGTTAAAAGCACAGCATAAATACTTCTCTACCACTCTGAACCATGTCAAGTGTTACAAATACTGGTATTTTTTAATTTAAGCAGAGACCCATTTTAAGCTGGTGGTTCCCCTTTAAGCGTTCCTCTGCATTGTTGGAAACCTAAACACAAGGGTTTCATTTAATGCATGACTGCCAGAAAGTGAAAACCAAACTAGTCTAGTTTCTGTGAATAAAATGTAAAAGGTAGCATGTATCAGTCATGTTTGTAGCTCTCATTCTGAGGATACAGAGAACTGTTACCAGAAAAACAGGCAATGAGGGAGAAGGACAGTTCCATCAGGACTCTGAGAATAATCAGAATCCCCTGGGGCACCAGGGAAATATGCCTGCTCCTGCATTTCTTCTGTGTGCTTCATTATGTCCTCTTAAAGCAGAGGAGAGGTGACACCCTCCTCCTTGCCATTCTTTCTGGTGCTCATACAGTTAAAGTGCTGCACTGACTTGAGTAAATCTCCTATCACTGCCAGGCAAAGAAAGTATTAACCTGTTTCTCAGATGGGGAAACATGCACAAAGGCTAAATGACTTGCCCAAAGCCATAGGATGACTTAGTGATAGTGATGCCTTACCATAGGGTCCACTCTAGCTGTTCCAAGGCTTTATACCAGATCAAAACCAAGGGAGCTATGAACTCACTCATCTGTCTTAATCATACAAAGGTGTGTTGTTTCTACATTCATTTGAAATCTGATATTAACACAGTTGGAGACGAAAGAGGACGAGGAGAGCAAAGCAAGGAGTTTGTAAGCTAATAAATTCACAGAGCTCTCACAGCAGTCATGCAGCTACAGCATTTCTTAATTAAAATAAAAAGAGTAAAAAATGGGGGGGGGAGGGGGCAGCTGCACTAAGGACCACCTTCCTCGTTTCTCACTGTCAGCAAGCAGAGATGCTATGACAGCTTCTTACAGAGATGCTGGGTCTATAAGAGGGGAACTGGAAACTTCAGCTGCTTTCCTATGCACTCCTTGCCCCACAACACCCCCCCCACCCCCCAAAAAAAGCAAAACAAGCCTGTAGCTTACAGATCAAAACATGAACCCTTCATGAAACTCCCACAGAGCACCTACATCCTGAAACACAACCAGAGGAGCACAAGTGGCAGCAGGATTCCCGCCACAGCTGCCCAATTGCTCAGCATGCTGCTAAGTTGCAGGGCATGAGCTGGCTGGAAGAGGCTGCTGAAGGAAGAGGGAGCAAGGCTGGCTAGCTCTCCACTGCGGCAGCAGAAGGCCATAAAGAGAGAGAGGATATTGGAAAAAGAGATCGCAGCCTCATCGTACACATCCGCATGTGCCGACCCTCCTGCTGGGGCACTCATCGCACACACGCTCTCCCCTCCACCCGCTTTCCCATTGCGTTGTCCCCACGTCCCCCGAGCCAGGCAGCAGGCACAAGTCACTTGGAAGTCCAGCTCTTCCAAGGGCACGCATTAATGAGTTTGAGAAGCATTTAGCTAGGCCTAAGTTACTTAAATAAGAGTTACCTTCAGCAGAAAAGTTTTAGGCTTAGGTCCTCTCTTCTTGGGCCCATACAGCTCACGCTCTCGTTCCCTGGAGAGTCAAATTTGTCAAGAAGTTAAAACTTTTCTCAATAGGAGAAACTGTATACAAGTGAAAAAAGGGAATAAAAAAAAAGAAAAGAAAAAAATAAAGAAAAAAAGGGAAGAAGAAAAAAAAAAAAAGGAAAGAGAGGAGGCTGAACAGCCTCTCCAGCTCCCACCCAAGCCAAAGCTATTGCAGCCCCCAGCTGGGGCGGGGGAATGAAAACTCACTTCCGTTCGCAAGCANAAAAAAAAAAAAAAAAAAAAAAAAAAAAAAAAAAAAAAGGGAAGAAGAAAAAAAAAAAAAGGAAAGAGAGGAGGCTGAACAGCCTCTCCAGCTCCCACCCAAGCCAAAGCTATTGCAGCCCCCAGCTGGGGCGGGGGAATGAATACTCACTTCTGTTCGAAAGCAGCGATGAGCCGCGAATCCAGGATGTTCTCCTCGGGTTCCCAGGTGCTGTACCTGCCGGGCCACAGGCAACAGAGCAGGGATTCACACAAGCGAAGCAGTTCGTCCACCAACCTCCACACAGAGCCCCCCACCATCCCATCTCCTCCCGCTTCATCCCTTCCCGAGCCGGCCCCGCCGCCCCGGGGTCGGCCCCCCCCGGGCTGCGGGGACGAGAGGCCCCCCCCCCAATCGGGACGCACTCACTTGATGGCCCATCCTTTCCATTTCACCAGGTACTCGATGCGCCCCTGCAACACACACAGAGAGAGAATATGAGGGAAGGGGGTGTGGGGCTGGGGGGGTGTGCGTGTGTATATGGGGTGAGGCGGGGGCTCGGCAGGCGGGCGAGCGAGCGGCGCGGCCGAGGCCCTACAGCGAGGAGCAGGGGATGCTCCACAGCGGCTCCCTTCACACCCCGGTGCCGGTGAGCCCCTCACCTTTCGGATGCGCCGCTTGATGATGGACTCGGCGGCGAAGACGCGCTCCCCCACTGCAGACAGCTCCATCTTGCTCCTCTCAGTGGCGGCGGCGCCCACAGCCCATAATAATCCCGCCCGCCCGCCCGCGCCGCCCCGCCCCCTGCCTCCCGCCCCGCCCTCCTCGTGCCGCCGCCGCCGCCGCCACCGGCTCGCGCACGCCCGCGCGCCCCCTCCCGCCGCGGCCGCGCGTGACCCTTCCCCTATCCCCTCCCGCTCCGCGGGGCGGTTGCTGAGGGAAGGGGGTGGCGCGCAGGCGCCGGCCCTTAAAGGGGCCGCGCGGCGGGAGATGGGAGGGAGGGGGCTTCGCTATTACCCCCCTGTGAGGGATTGGGGGGATGGGGGGAGGTACCCGTTATCCCGGCCCCGGCGGGCCGCGGGAAGGGAAACGAGAGGAAAGGAAGCCCAGCGCTCCCGGGCAGACCCTCGGCATGGCGGCTGTGGTGCCTCAGCCCCTTCCCGCCTAAACACGTCCTTTTATATTCACTTAAAACAATGGCGGCTGCCGCCTCCTCCACACGCAGATTCACCATCACACACCTTAAAGTGCCTACCAGGGCAAAAAACTAGCAGTAAATGCACTTAAATCCTTTTCGGTTTTCCCTTTTGGCTGGCAATTACGTGTGTTCTCATTTTTGAGCCAGTATAAGGTACTGCAAGGTAAATGGGCCAAGCATGCAACATAAACCTTAAAGAACAGAAAAACGTTAAGTCACTTAGAGGAATTCCCCGCCCCAAGTGTCACTGCAAAACCCTGTTTAATTTGCAGTGTGCTTTACGCTCCCTTGCAGGTGCTAAAAGGGCAGAAAGAAACAAACCTCAGGCTAAACTCATTCTCTGTGACTCAAAATGGAAGCTCTCGGCCTTGTAACTGGCTTCACATGGAGCTTGTGGTCCTCTGGCTCCCTGGAAGTACCAGCTGTCACGGCACAACAGCATGTTCTCCCGCTTTAGCTCCGTTTTGGGGTGAGGAGGGTGTGTATCTCAGAATGGTACCCTCTGGAGAAAGGGGGAGCTGTGGTGAGGGCAGTTTGCTATTGCTGCTCCTCCTCAGGCTTGGCTAACCCTTCTCCATCCACCCCCCCTTACCCTTCCCACCTCCGACTCCAAAGTACCACCCAGAAGGCCGGTATCCTGGAAAATATCCTGTATTTACCGGTAGGAGCAGGGATGGGTGTCCCAAGATCAAGGCAGGGAGGAGAACAAGGGTTTTCCTCACTGCTTGT
This sequence comes from Agapornis roseicollis, assembly GCA_002631895.1. Lineage (NCBI taxonomy): Eukaryota > Metazoa > Chordata > Aves > Psittaciformes > Psittacidae > Agapornis > Agapornis roseicollis. The sequence continues at coordinate 43,477 of NDXB01007024.1, forward strand.
GATTCTGGCAAGTTCTGTCATAGTGGGTTGTTCTTCCTCACCTTGGCAGTTGAAATGTTGCATCCACCACCAGCTCTCTGACCGGAGGAAGAGTGACTCAAGAGGAGATATGCTCCCCACTGCCCTGTCCTCCTTTGAAGGCTGCCAGAGACAGCAGACAGACAGTCACACAGACCCTGGCTCAGGACATGAGAGCAATTCAGGGAAGAAGGTGTTCCTGTGGTCAGGGACTGAACCACAATGTACTGCACTGATAATTCCTCTTGTAGGTCATACCACTGGCTTTGAGAACAGGCTGCAAGAGGTCCTTTTCTTAGGTATTTACCATCACAGGCCAACCGAGAACAAAACCCCAGACAGATCACTTGGGCCTCTTCACCTGGAACAGGACAAATACTTCTTAACCATCCCGTTTGTCCAGACTTTTACAATGATCTCAATTCTCTATAGGCTTGAAGGGGACTTCAAAAGAACAAGTCAATCACACCCATTGCGTCTTGCTTGTCACTTTCTTTAACTGCTTTTAACTTTGCACATTAAGTGTTCATTAGCACCATCCACAGTTAAATTAGCGTATTTGTTAGTGTTCACTCTGAACAACTGCTTTTGCACTTGTAGCTGAATGTCAAATACTTGAGCTCCCAGCTGCCAATACCAGTCACCCTAAAAAGCAGGCAGTCCTAAATAAAGTGGGGAGAAACCCTCGCACAGCTATGCAAATACACTGACAGATGGCCCTGTCCCCAGGCAGTACTACACCTCACCTCAGGGCAGGAGCATGAGGCACCCTGGATCCAGGGACCAGAAGGGGCAGTGGCATTTTGGAGAGCTCCCTGTGCTTTCTCCTTTCATCTATCAGCAGGACCTTCTTTCCAGCCACAGCCACTGCTCCAATTGCTGCGAGCAGTCATTGTACAGGCATTACCCAGCCCTGGGTTCTTTCATCTAACTTTCACTTTGACAAAGCTAAATAGCAGCAGAATATCCAGCTGTTCGGAGCATTGTTGGGCTTTTCCTTTGTTTCATTCACATTTCCAGTAAAACGCTTAAAAATATCCACATCAACTTGGGAAGATGGCTCTCCCAGAACATCTATTGTTTACTACAGATCCTGAAACAAAGTATTTCTGGGGCACCTTGCTGCCTGCACAACCCTGGTGCCGCAGGACACCTTGCAGCACATGTTGCTAACACTGAGAAGCAATGAGCTTTGGGGGAAAAGAGGACCTTTCCCACTTAGCAAGTGGTGTAGGAGCACAGGGGAAGAGCAGCAGGTGCAATAGCATTTTCATTTATGTTTTACATGGCACTGGATAATTGGAAACTCACCTGCTTGAAGCCCAGAGCTGCCTCCAGGCTCGTGGGTTTTTTTGCAGACCTGGCAGTAGTATCAGTGCTTCTCTCTGTCAGAACAACTCCAAGGGCTGATGAGCAGACCCTGTTGCTGTTCGCTCCAGGGAGGTGCTGTGGGGAGTGGCAGGCTGCTGTAAAAAAGCCGTTCCTCCCTTGCTTACAGCAGGAGCTGGTGGAGCTGCTCACACCTCAGCCCCTCAAGCGAACACTGCATCCGTTTCTAAGCAAACACTTGGAGAAACCTGGTCTAGCGTGAGGCATCTCTGCCCACGGCAGGAAGATTGGAGCAAAATGATCTTTAAGGTCCCTTCCAACCCAAACCATTCTGTGATTCTATGGTCAAGCCATGTCAAAATGTGAGATTTCCCAGCTGAAAACTGAAACATGCAAGAGGAAAGACAGAGCTGCCCATGTACCTCCCTGTTCAGCAGGTACAGGTGGCTCAGCATGGCCCAAGCAGCAGCTGAACAGCCGTCCCTTCAGCTGCTTTTTGATGTAGCACAGAGAGGAGAAGGCCCGTGGGGTTCATGCAGTGCCAATGCTGCTGGGGTACTACAATATCCCCAGGCCTTGCCTAAAGATTCCCAAGCTGCCCCAGCTCCCAGTGGATCAGGATCATTACACAATGATGACACAAGTTTCCGCGGTTTCCTGCATCCTTGCATCAAAAAACCCCAGTTGCTTTGCAAGCAAAATACTGGGAAGAGAAGGACCAAGAGCAGGGGAGATGAGTGGCACTGAGCAGACAGGAGGTGACTGCCAGCTTCCTGACAGTTCTTGGCATCACAGGGGCTGCGCATTCTGTTCCACACCGTGCTTCTCAGGGAACACTGAGGGGCTCAGACCATGCTGTTTCCCTTGTCGGGTGCTGCCTTACCATAGCAGGGGCCTGGGACACGTCCTGCAGTGCAGCCTGGTGCCCTTGTTTCAAGGGATCCTGTGGGGAGAGCTGTGCAAGGCAAGCTGGCTGTCCTGTACCCAATTAGCAGCACGGCACAGCAACAGATTATTAAAGAAAAAAAGAACTCCTATCCAGATTAACCTTTAATCCAACCAACACATGCAAGCTGTTACAAATTTCTGGTGCCAGCCAGCCTCTGCAGCATTGGCAGAGGCAGGGAGAAACAATTTCCAGAGCAGGCTTTCCCGTAACTCTGCACTGCAGTTCCTTACAACTTCACCTGACTCACTCACTGGTGCCAGAAACTAAGTGGCTGGCTGGAGTCCTGCTCTGATGCCATCACTCCAATGCCTGGCTGAGGGTAAGCTCGCCAGGGGTGCTTTGGTAGCACCGGCAAGACCTAGCTACGCTGCCACATGCGACTCAGGAAACGCACCCCACCCCCCGCCACTTGTGCAGCTTGTGCTTTGTGACTGACATCATAGCTGTGTTGGGATGCTCAGCTCTGCGTTAGAGCTACCAGAGATGTCTCAGACAGCCCCATTTGCCTGCTGAGGTGCCGCTATTAACAGCCAGCCTGAAGCCCCACTGAGGATGCAGAGGCACACGCCTTGAGGGAACAAGTCAGAAACCAAAGTGGACACTTAAGATTCTCTCTGCAGAGTATCAGAACTTCTAGGATTCAGGCTGCAGTGAATCAGGGGCCCACACTCCAGCCAGGAGCTGTGGTGCTCCTAGGGAGCTTCTTGAAGCCCTGCAGGAGAGCTGCTTCCCTGCTGGCAACCAATGTGGCAACCCAGTCCTCATCTGAGATTTTCTCCGTTCCTGCAGGAGATGCAGGATATAGGGCACACCATCGCTCTGCTGCCAGCTTTTGTGAGGACAACAACTCCCTAAGCCCAGAGGAGCAGCCACCCTCCCTCCCATCAGTGTGCTCCTCTTCGAGTTCTCATCCATCAAGGACCACCCATCCCAGGTCACCTCTGTAGAGCTCCAACTTATCCTGTGGGTTAAAAATTAGTAAGATCTTGACCTCCTCGAATCAAAGTACTGAGTAATGTCAGAACCGGCCTTTTGCAGGCTCCAGTCTTCATCCGTCCTTCACTGGCCTTTCTCATGCACGCACATATATTTTCCATTCTTTTTCTAGCCACACTGCATGTTTATACCAACAGAAGCAACTGGCGGAAAATAATTCAGCTGTGGAATTAAAGCAAGAGGAAGTAAATGACCACACAGACCATTAGGTAAATGTCAGTTCTCATATTTAATATTTTCATAATTTTGTTTGCAACATTTACCACATAAATCATCTAAATAAATAGATGCTGTACAGTCTCTTATCCATATCGGTACAAAAATAAAACCACGCTTTGTGTCAAATTATACTTGAGCCTGCCCTCCCTTTGCTATTACAATCTCCTTTTACAGCACATACTCGCTCAGAAAAGGCATTATACTCTGATTGGTTTGCTTGGAATCGGTTTACTCCCTATTCCCCCCCCTCCCCAAATACATTCAATTAGTCTGTACAAAAGCTAGAAGCTCATTCTGTGCAAAAGGAAGCTTTCCGTGTGCAAAGACTCAGATACTCTAGCGTGTAACAACAGCAACAACTGAAGGGACAAGAACAAAAATAACCAAGGACCCTCCCCTCTATCCAGCCCAAGCCCCCATCTACTCCTCCTGCTCCCAACTGAAAGGGAGCGTGCAAAATTGGATGAGTCAGTGTGCAAAAGGGTCCCAATGTTGTGCATACGCTGAGGGGAAAGGTTGGTGCTGAAACCCAGGGGGAGAGCTGGGGTTCCCACGGCTGCAGAGCTGGCTAGGTGAGGAAAACCAGGTTATCTCACCTTAGCCTGCTCAAAAGGTTCTCAAGATACACAGAACAAAAAGCTTCATCTAAATGATTTCAGTTCTTTTGTTGCTGTTATGCTGGGGATAAGGTGAGGAAATGGCCTCTAGAAAAATCCAGCAGCTACTGAAGACAGCTCCTGCTTCACCCGCCCTTCCTCTCCCTGTTCCACAACAAAGCTAATAAGGTGCAATTTTTCAGACAGTAAACTCTACAAGGATGTCTCCAGAGCTGGCATAAATGGCCATAGTTCCAGACTAGGACCACTCAAACTGAAACTCAACTTCATTTTTCCCTTTCTTCAGACAAAAGAGGCCGTAAGGGAGGAAGCCAACCTGGACCCCAAAGGTGAACTTGGTCACTCTCCTCTCCCCAACTGGGAAGCCTGCCTTTCCTTGGTGCAGTGGAGCATGCTCCCCCTTCAGCCATGGGAGGGAGGCAAAGGTCTGGGTGGCAGCTCTGGAAGAATGATAAGGAGCAGCCAGCAGCCTGAAGCAGATACATCTTTTGCTTTTCAAATGCCACTTTTAGGCAGACTATAAGGAGTACTTAGCACTCCTAGTGCTTTGCGTTTCCAAAGTGCTTCAAAACATACTTCAGATTTAAAAGCAACAAGAACAAAAATTAAAAAAGCTGCTTAATATTTGACAGGTTTGCAAAAAGCTTCTTCGTGCTGACACTACAATTTCTGGTTAAAAAATAATAATAAAGCTTTCCACTTCTTTCTCCTCCTCCAAAATCCCCTTCCCAGTGCCCCAGTAACAAGATAAACTGTGTTAGAGGCTCCAACCAGCCTTGGGAGCTTTCCTGTTCCAAATCTGACCTGTACTCTCAGACAAGAGCCCCTGGTGTCTTTGCAGAGCAAATGGAAACAACCTCAGGACCAAAGCTTGTACCCCATCCCAGCTCAGTGGCAACCCATGTCCTCCTGTCAGCCATTACGTGCTCCCACTGTGCTCTGCTTCTCTCTAGAGCTCCAGGTCAGCTGGGGATCATCACTCACCTGCTCCCTGCTAAGCCACTGCACTGTAAGAAATTAAGGGTGCAAGGGAAAGAGAGGTGGAAGAGAAAAAGGGGTCACCACTCCAGCAAGCGCCTGTTACAGGAGAGGATCTGAAGGGTCTGACCATGTGGTTCCACAGCCAGAAGGTTCACCTTTCTCTGCGAGGACAGTAAGCTCAGCAGGCAGAGGACAACATGGGTCTCTTGATCAAAAGCTATTGTCTCAAAACAAGTTTACTACACCCCTGGGAAAACTGTTTTACAACAAGCATGGCAAAACCAGCGTGTTCCCTTTACCTGTATGTGCCAACGCTGTACGTTCCCTGTGCGAGCTGTTAACAGGCAGATGTACACATCTCCCTTGCTTTCCCAGATGGTAAAAGTGGATATATAAATGCAGCACTGACCACCTCCTCTCTACAGGACCAACTCAGAACTCCGAGCGGCATCCACCCACTGATGCAAGGGATCAGCTTCATTATAAGGTCTTCGCACTTTTAACATGCCTTCTCTCTCATGCCAGCCCACCCGCAGGCTGGTCCTCAACCACCCAGCAAGAGCAACTCTGAGGCAACTCCTTTCTTTCCTCCCTTCCTTGACAAGCAGCTGTCCCTACTGTCTTCCTAGAAAGGTCCACTATCCTCTTTTTCCAAGCTTGCAGGTAAGCAAGGGGGAACAGAAGATGGGTAGATATCTATTAGCTTTTGAAAAGGAGGGTTTTGCACTTCCCCTACTTCAGAAAGCACAGACTTAAAGCTTGAGAGAAGAGGAAGGGGTGGGGAGGTGGTGGTAGATTTAGCTTTGCTCAAATACATGGATGTGGCTGACAGTGCTCACTGCTGTCATCCACACCCCAGCCTCTGTTGTGGCTATTGCCAAGGGTCTTTGCGTGAGCTATCCTGCCTACTTTCTGTCCTGTGCGAGGCTTCCTATCTCTGTTCCAGTGAAACCATCAAACAGCACTGGCATGCAGCAGGAAACAGTACTGGGGCCAAGGGCCCCCCATGAGGTGAACAAACAATTTTATACATTCAGTCACAAAACACCAGAAGAACAATTCTGGACACTTTCACAACACTAACAAGAAAAAAAGCGCCATTCATTTATCAATAAGCTTCTTTCTGTCTGAGGGTCTGACATAAGCAAAGGTCAATTCACTAACAAATTTGAGCTTATTTTGGCAAATGGAACCGCTTTTGGGTGTTCTCACAGTAACATCCTGACCTTGCTTGAAAAAGGAAAAAAAAAAAAACCACCCCAAAAACCAACCAAAGAAATGAAAACCAAAAATCCCCACACCAAATGAAAAAACCCCACCTTGGTCTGACTTCACAAGCAGAAGGGCCCCCAAGCAAGTGCAAGACAGTAAGAAGCATGCAGGAGCTTCAAGGCTACTTAATGCCACTATTTATGTGTTGAAACTTGCTGTTCCAAAGCATCACATATATCAGAGCACTAACATCTAGTTTACAACCATCCAGGTACAGAGGCAGTCCTTTCCACTATTATTTTTGGGTTTTTAACACAGTTTTAACAATAAAGGTTTTCCTGCCTCACAAGCTCCTCAGTTCTGTCATATATATATATACAGCAAGTTCACTGTGAGAAGATCTATGAAAGAAAATCTTGTCCCCCAAACGTGGCTGATAAATTCTCACATGGAAACAGTTCAAAGTATGACTATCAGGACAGTTCTTCATCAAGAAGTTTGTTTCTTGAATGCAGTTCAGCCATTTCCACTAGCTGAAGTTTGATTTTCTGGTTTACAGCCATGGAGCCAAATGAGGTGTGGGAGAGTTAACCCATTTCTATTCTTGGCTTGTGCTTCAAATAGAATTATTAAACTGAGCTTCAGCTGGATGCTATTCTGGCTCTTCTAATCAAACAGAATGCTTAACAAAGCTCTGAGCACAGCATCTGATTTTCATCTTAGCCCAAGAGGTCCCAACTCAATTTTCAGATTTTAGGTTGAAATGGCGGATGGATGGCATTGGAGAGAAAAAACAAGTAAACCCAGAGAACCTCTCTTGCCACCACAAGTAAAGCCCCCATACATCTCTCCACCTGCAGAAGTGGAATAAAGGTATTTTTTTAAGTCCCTGAAGACCAGCTCTACTAGGGAAGTTTATGATAATATGTCACCAGACAATATGGAACAGAGCCACATTTTAAACATATCAAGAGAAAAATCTCAGATCTTTAAGATAAGCAAGAATTCAAGAATGCAAAAACAAAAAGTCCAACCCAACACAGTAACTGCTTAGTTTCCTACCACAAACTCCTCACACTCACAAACCAAACCCACGCACATGCAACTTGTTGCATCTTAACCTGATGAGGGTTAACTCCTCACTGACCTGTACACAAAGTAGCGTGGCAGCCAGGTACTTGGTACAACACTTCATGTGGCGACATGATTAGTCACCAGCAGAACACAAGCTAGACTGATCCAAAAAATGACTGAGATATGAAGCTGTGGGTGGATTCTCTTTGAAAGACCACCACAGGTCTTTGAAAACTCCACTGCAAGAGGAAGAAAAGATGTTTGAAGAGAAATGCCAAAACAAAAGGTTGAGAAGTCTCAGATGGTGAGCGGAGAGAAAAGCAGAGGACGCAAAAATTCTTTAAACTGAAAGAAGGGAGATTCAGATTAAAGGAAGAAATTCTTCCCTGTGAGGGTGCTGAGGCCCTGGCACAAGGTGCCCAGAGAAGCTGTGGTTGCCCCATCCCTGGCAGTGTTCAAAGCCATGATGGACAGGGCTTGCAGCAACTTGGTCTAGTGGAAGGTGTCCCTGCCCATGGCAAGGGGCTGGAATGTTTAAGATCCCTTCCAACCCAAATCATTCTACGACTCTATGAAATGCAGTTTATTAGAACAAGCTCTTCCCTACCACAGGATTGAGATCACTTCCCCTATCAGCTGAAGCTAGGAACCTTAGTAAATAGGAGGCTTTTTTGGTGTATTTGTACGCTGAGATGAAGACAGGACAAAACCAGCAGTAGCTGCATTAGAGTAAAGAAACCAGATCCTATAAAAGCCATGAATATTTAGCAGGATGAGCTGGAGTTCAAGACTTTAAAAATCAAGCTAAAATACTTTGCTTCTGTAGCTGTAACTGCTGACCTGCTACAACCCTCAAGATAGGGCCCAGCTGTGTGGTGTCCCCACTGGATGAGATGCAGGTATTCAGAGCCTTTGGCAGGTGTTGGGAAGAGGGGGGCTGTGGGAAGTGATGACAACACTGTCTGACCCCACAACCTGCAAAAGTGGGTGCAACTCAAGATACAGAAGCCTCGCGCTGGACACCCACATTCAACAAACATTCTCAGCCTATATGCTTACCTCATCGATTTGCCCTTGCTAGCTCTTGCAGGCTTCCTTCCCACTCACTCTTCCTCCCACTACATAATTCCTCCCCCCTGCCAGCTTCCACTTCTCAGCCTTCCAGATTTCTCCATAATAAAACTCCTGTGTCACTTCTGAGAGACAGAAGGTTCATCCGGAAAAGTCAAGATCTTCCCAGTGGTCCTGAAACTGCCGTGACACAGCGAAAAACAGGCCTGCTCAAAAGAGCTGTGAGATGGAAGGGGAGATGCCGAGTCTACACCGAGCTGCGATATCCTATCTGAAGTAAAACCTACTTTTAATAAAAGCCATGGAGGCAGTCCAAGCACTTTGCAAAAAGCAGGTGTTTAGAGGACTGGAAGCCCTGGAACTCCCAAATTCTGCAGGCCAACAGCCAACCCCTTCAAAGGAACACTGAGGATTTCCATGGGTGTCTTCACTTCAGAGCTCAGAAGGCTCATAGCTCCATTTAGAATAAATACAGCAGGTAAGAGATGCTTCAGGGGGGCAGGGAGAGAAAACAGAATTTAAAGGACACTAATCATGAAGGTAGCCAATGTTACCTTGCAGCACTCTGTCCTGCAGTTCCAACCTTAGATTCTAGCCTACTTTTCTTTCTTTCCATAGGAAAAGGTCTATATTTAAAAATCTAAGTTATTTAAATAAAATTTGCTTTCAAAAAAATTGACAAGGACATGCATGTGCAAGAACAGATGCTATGCTAAACTACCAACTCGAAATACAGCAATTCCTCACACACCTCCAAGTGTCACAGGCAGTCCAGCACAAGACATTTTTAAGTGCAAGATCAGGCAGGGCCTATTGAAATGCAGACCCCTTTCCTTGGCAAAGATTTTTAAGCCTTCCAAGGGGAAGTTCCTATCAGTAAGGCAGTACAGGATCACAGATACTGTGAGGAGACTGGAGCCACGGAAGAATATTACTCAGGCAGTACAATCCAAGAATTCTCATTGCTGAGAATTTTTTCCCCTCCTCAAATCTAATACATGCCTTCCCCACATGTTGTTTACCTTGGATCTCTCAATAGGATCCAAGAACAGAATTTTCTTCTAATCAAGGTCCATTTCTAGCTCAGTCCTGTCCAACTCCTGTGTCCTGGGCCTGTGCCAGGATCTCATATATCTTTGCAGGGCCAGGCAATGCTTTGGTTGTCCTATTAGCCCCTCCTCCCAGGGGAGAGGAGTCAGTTTTCAACCAGCTTATTGCCACACATTCAGGGCAGCATTTGTTATTAATACTGAATTTGGCAAAGGGTAAGAACACCCCACTTTCCATAACACATTCCTCACACTGCAGAGCTGAGCCTGGAAATCCTGTTTAGCATATCCAGAATGGTATGTCTCGACTGCACTGGGCTTCTGAGCCTTTAATGAGATCAAACTGAATGTACATCACCAATCTAGATTGCAGAGATGCACTTCAGTCTTTCCACATGATCAGCAATCAAAGGGAGAAACCTCTGCAGTCTGTACAGACCCATGCTGCAAGGACTGACTCACCACAGGCCAGCAAATATGGTTCTGAAGTCCTAACAGCAGGCCACAGGAGAGAAACTCTTAACAGGCTGGAGTTATCTACCTAATCCATCGCCTCTCACTGCTGCAGGAAGAGAGGGAGGAGGAAGGTGGGAAGAGGAACTGCACAGAGAATCTTTATCCAAGGGCTATCAATTGCAGAGCAAGGCGGCAGGATAGAGACCCAGCTCTCTTTCCACCTCCACATGCCCTCTCCCCACAAATGCAGCTGCCACCACTTGACAGGATAAAAGGCGAATTGTTCAGCTTGCTCCTTTTCTAGGAGCGTAGTCTTTGCCAGGGAAAGGGCTGTCAGGTTTTCAGCTGGACAAAGCAATGACAGACACCCCCCTACACTGCCCTTTTTTTGCGTATCTGAAAGGGAGAAAAGGAAAAGGGAGAAGAAAAAAGAAAAAAAAAAAGGTCTGTGTAAACATTTTAAGAGGAGACATTTTGGATTTGTTTTTTTCTTAAGGGATAAAATAACCCTTCCCTATAGCCCACCCTCAAAGCACTGGTTTTGGGGAGCACTGAAAATGGAGATTCAGAACTGTGCGCTCCGGTCTCGGAAGAAGCCCTCAGCCACTTGTGCTTCTCTGAAAGTGACGGTAATGGAGTTTGCTGTGATGTCTGTCACTGTCACTTCGCTGGGGGGCACAGTGGGAATCCAAGGGAGACTGCCATCCACATCTGCTGCAGAAGGAGAGGCAGATAAGAGCATGTTAGTGGGAGAGAGAGAGAGGGTGATGGAGAAGGAAAGAGGAAGAAGAGAGCGAAGGGAAGGATTGAAAGGGGTCTCCTTTCTGACAAACAGTGGGTGAAATCAGCCAGTACCAAGTCTGCATGTACAAGGCAAGAAAGAGCATGGGTAAGCCCTCCCCTCAGAGGCTAACGGAAAATGGAGGATCACTGCAGGATATAATGGGAAAGGAAGGAGAAGCAAAGGTTTCCAGACACAGAGGAGCATTAGAGCAACCTAAGCGAAGGTCAAAGGACCCTGTAACACCACACAGCTCATCTAACCATGCACAGTTCCCTGATAACTCTCACTCCATCTCAGCCCCTAATTTGGCCCTGTGTCAGCAAAGCACACTCATCCAGGTGTGAGCTCCCCTGCTTGTAAATGCCCTTCCCTGCTGAAAAGTACAAAAAACCCACACACTCTTACACACGCTTTTCAGCTATTCCTATGCGGAGTCAAAGGGATCCAAAATGGAGGGTCTTCCTTGTACTGCACCTGCAATGCAGCCTGTGCTATTCTCCCCAAAACCCATCAATACTGCTTCACAGAGAGGTCCCTCTCCCTTTCTTGCACCCCTCCTTTGCTCCTGGATATCTCTACATAAGAAATCCAAGCGTTCTTGCACCTTCTCACTCTAAGAATAATTATCAGTCCCTCTGCCACCCAAAGCCTCACTTCTCCACAACCCCCAAAGGCAGCCACAAAAATATAGAGAAAGGAAAGCATCCCCTCTCCCTGTCACTATACCTGTACTATATACCTTGCTGTCCCAAGGTGAGCAAGGAATGAGAACCCCTTAAGGGTGTATTTCCTGGCCTGTCTCAAATACCTGGGGTGCCTACTTTCACTTCAGAAAGAGCCTAGTCCCCCCTAACAATACTTGGAATTCCATGCAGGCTGCGTGGCAAACGGAGAGCAAAAACATTTCTCTACTGCCATCCACTCTTCTACTCCCCAAGTGCTTTAGAGCCCAGTGCTTCTAAGGGTTAAGCAGCCCAACACATCTGCTTGTTGGGCAACATTGGGTTCCTTTGTGCTACCCTCATTGCTCCCTTCCTGGATTTTGCACACTGGTCAAGTCCCTCTCAGAAGGGAGGCCATAGTTCTGATTCCCAGAACAATGCCCTCTTCCCAAAATCCTGCATAATCCAGCAACTCCTAGCAAGGTGTAGCAGGATTCCCTTAGCTACTACAACCAGCACAAGCCCTGGTTTTCCACTCCTCAGGAAAGCTACGCCTTCAGAAACTCTAATAATGCAGGGGTAGAGTTTCCCTGGTAACTCAGAACTACGCATGCATCCCACAGCCCTCCTGAACAAGATGGTGGTATCCCTCCCCAGAATGTCAACTGTGCTTGGACATCCCCCATGCCTACATCCGTGCTGCCTACTCAGTGGGATCAAGCAAGTTTTACCATCCTCACTTCATCTCTCTCGTCCCCTCTCACATAGCTCTATAGCAAGGAATTTTAGAGGACATGGGGTGTGGAGAGGAAAGAAAGGAGGGGTCAGAGGAATGCACTATGGCTTCCTAGCAGCATTCCTGTATGTTCCTGAGAGCAGCACTGTGAGAAGAGTGCTGATGCCCAAGCTTGTCCACTGCCAGCCAAGCTCCTTTTAGCAGGGCAGCAAGCTGAAAACATGTGGATGTCCAGACAGGGGCAGAGTTCAATATTACCACACCTGCATGTCACCTCTGCTGGGAGGAAACTGTCAGAGAGGAGTAACTTGCAGCATCTTCCACGTTTCCAGCCCTGTGATAAAAGTCTACAGAGAGGCAGCACCAGAAAGCAGATTAACCTGTGCTACTCATCCAAACAAGAAAGGAATTTGCAGACAAGAGTGCCACAGTGTGAGCCAGTGAAAGCTGCTCTGATCTGACCTAAACCATAATCCCAGGATGAGGCAAGCAAGGAGGAAGCATGCAGAGCATCCTTCTTATGCCCCAAACTTCACAGCCAAGGTGTGTCTGGCCTTACCTTCTTTGCTGGTGTGCTGCATAGCCTCCCAGTCCTCAGGGCCCTGCCTGGCCTCTAGGCCCACTGCATCATTCAGGAAGAACTCACGCCTGCAGTTTCGGCTCTCCAGGCTCGAGATGCGGGGGAACTTCTTCCTTGACAGTCGCAGGTACTTCTGGTTTTTGCGCTGCTTTCGGAGAGAGAATGGCAGGACCGCTCCCCCAGTCTTCTCTGAGAACTCTGCCTGCCCTGGCTTGGCCCCTGGCAGGCTGCTGTCTCCTCCTCCAAACCTCCGTGCAAGAGAGAAGCAGAGCTTCTCCTTTCCCTTGTGGGCACTCCTCAAGTCCATGCCATACAGCCGCTGCCAAGACATCAGGGCAGCAAGGGTGAGAGCACAAATCTGATAATACAGTCAGGGCTCCCACCTGGGAGCCAGGAAGCTATTTTTTGTTCAGTCCCTGAACATACAGATGAGTAGGGTAAGTTGTGCTTCTTCTAGCACACTGCTTCTCTCACCTCTTCAAGTGCCGTTTAAGCTCTTCCTAATAGGGACTTCCTAGGATTGGATGTTTTGCTCGACAACAGTAAAAGCATGCTGGAACTCTGCTTCCAATCAGTGGCTACCTTTAACATGACGGGAAGTCCAAGCCCAACATAAAATTAAAAGAGCACAAAAACCAGGTAACCTGCAACCAGCCAGGCCCAAAGTTTCTAAAACCCTAGTACAGATGGCAAGAGCTGTTGTTAGTTTGTTGAGGCTTTCTGGAAGGGAGGAGCTGCTTTGGTCTTAAAAGACAAGTTAGCTGGCTCTTCAGCCAACAGGTTAGATCTGTCTGCCTATCAATTGATTTCATGTTGTTGTGTTGGCTTGTTACCACCCATTTTGTCCATCCAATAGCAAATGGACAGTTTCTACCTCCCTGCGAGTAGCTAATGAGTTAGAAATACACAAAAGAGCAAGAGGCTACCTGCAGTAGGAGACGCTTTGGTTTGGGGCCTCTTTTCCTGTACCCTGATGCACGGTCTCTCTCTTCCCTGCGAAAGAGGAACACAAATCACACCAAGTACTAAATACCATAGGACATCTACCTTTTGCAGCACAGCTCCCTCATTTCTTTCATTAAAACCCAATGGTGACCACTGGGCTTTGAAAACATTCCAGAATCACTTCTGGTAGGAGTGAAAGCCTTGCAATAAGGGAATTTCTCTGACTTAGCTGATCAAGGGTGTGTTTAGAGAAACTTATCACCTCTCATCAGTCCAGCCCTGGACCTGATTAAAACCTAAACTGATTGCTGTTTGGCTTAGTGCTGCTTGTTCTTGGCATTGTTTCTTAAACAGTGCTAATCAAAGCTGCTTTAACCCTTTTTTGTCCACCTAAGCCAACAGCAGGGTACAGAGGTCATGCAGGGATCTCATCTTTGAAGTAGGGACAGCATGGGCACTTTATGCACACTGTGAAATAGACACTATTTCCTTTTCTTGTGTGCAGGGAGAGAAAGAACATGCGCCCTTACTTTTCTTCATAAGCCACTACCAGGCGAGGGTCCAAGATATGATCCTCTGGCTCCCATGTGCTGTATCTGAAGACAAACACAAGGCATATAAAGTAAACAGTACTTTAATGAAGTATTCCCTCTGCAGGCCTGTTACCAGTGCATTATGGCCCTGGATACTGTCTTCACAAGGGTCGGTGGGGCCTGCCACGACATTGTGAGAGCTCTGAGGAATCTCAGCCATTCCCTCCCCAGCTTCCCACAGACACCACCTCCCTTTCCCAGAATATGAAGGGCCAAGCTTCAAGCAGATCTTTGTAGGAGAGCAAGGAAAACTTTCCTCCTCAGGGCCCCCTCCACGCTGTTTGCAAAGCCTGTATGGACACTCAGAGACTGATTTTAAGTCAATCCTAAACAGGTCTCATCTGCAGCACTCCCTTAAACCGCATGGAACAATGAGACGTGATCTGATCCAGCTTTCTGAAAAATAGGTCTCTCTTAATTTAGAGTGCTCAAGGAGTAAGTACGCTTCCTCACCTGCATTATTAATTACCTTTAATCACTGGAGCTGAAAGTATTCATTTAAGAAGAGTTTAATTTTTCTCCAGCGTTGGCATTCAACTAAACAAGTTTAAACCTGAACCCTGAGGCAAGTTGATGGCAGCTTTCCAACTATTCCTCTTGCTCGACTCCCCCTGCAGGTTATTTCTATTTAGCAGAGGTCATCAGTGTTTCTGTACCAGCACAGGAGGAACCCATCTGCTCTGTGGTCAGCGCTACCAAAACTACTAAAAATAAGCTTGATGCTTTAGAAGTAGCCTGTGAACAGTGTCACTCACTGCTCCATCTCCCTTCTCAGTTGCCAGAGAGCTGTGACAGGAGTCAGATGCTCAGGAAAGGCCTGAACCCACCAAGAAGACAACGCCAAAACCAGTTCCCAAAAAAAACCAGCTGCACTTAATACCAGGGAGAAGCACCCAAAACCTCCCATTGTAGAAGACATAATGGATCACAAGGTGGTCCTCGTGGCATGTTTCCTTCTAAAGGAAAGGTGGCATGTCTCTACCATACAAACTCAAAGGCAAAAAAAGCAAGTCTAAAGCCCCGAATGCCTCAGAACATTAATTTTCCTTGAATGTGAGGTCCAGGGCCTGGAAGCAAAGACCCTTCCAGGCCCTGGGGAGGAGGGCCAGAAAGCAGCCACACTCAGGTGTGTAAGGGTGCATTTGTATCACTGCCTTTAAAGAGGAGGGAAGCATTTCAGGATCTTTATGTTTCTGGATGACGTGCAGGCTGTGTATGAAGACATGTGACATATGCACATATGTACACAGGGGAGGTGGTCTGGGAATGCTTTTCCCTTTCATTTCTCCAGTAGGTAGAAGACAGGTATGAAATAGAGAAGCATTCCTGGAGAATGGATCTAGAAATGAAAGTACAGTTCTCTTGTAAAAGGGAGAAACAAAACGATGAAATTCAGGTATCCCTAGGTGCACAGTACATCAGAGAGTTAAGAGCAGCCATGTCTTCATAATCACCTGATCCTTCCCTCCCTCCTTTGCTGAAGCCTCCTGCAGCACCCTGGCAGTAAGCTGTCAACGCCAAGATGCTGCTGAACAGAGGAAGGTTTCCTCCCAGCTGCAGGGATTCTGGCACTCATTCTACAAATTTAAGAAAAATAATAACACGAGGAAGGGGAAAGGAAGCCATTGGATTGCTTTTCAGGGGCAGAACTAACAACTAACTAAATAAACACAGGGATCTGCTTTAGAGAACCAGCCAAACTGGTGGGTGTTGCCTTTTTCTCTGCAGTTCAGTTTCTGGCTTCGCTGCAGTGGCAAAACACTGCATCTATAAAAAAAAAACAACCCATGGTTCAGCCTGCCACGTGCGCGCGCACTCCGAGCTGTATATACGGGTACACACAGCCCCGGCTGCAGCAGAACTGCAGAGAACAGGCACTCTGGAAAACAGATCATATGATCTTCCTTCCCCCTCCTTCTACTCCTCCTCTTCCCCCTCCCCTCTTAACTCCAACACAAGTTGTAAACAAGCTTGTAGCTAGAATCAGATTGTAACTCCTCCATTCCCTGACTCCAGCAGCACAATCCAGAAATCTGAGGTGCAGGGTACTGATACGAAATCTTTATTAAAAAGAAAAGAAAAAAAGTGAACTATCAATTACGTGGGGAAGCAGCAAACTACTGACCTATCCTCATTCCCTTCCATAAAGCCTTCAATGGCAATGGTGGGATAACTGGTACAGAGATTAGAAAAAGCAATGCAACAAGATTTGGGAGGGGAATGAAGAGAAACACAACATGGGATGATGAAACAAGAATATGTCAGAAAACAAAGATGCAAGCAGCATGTGGTGCTGCATGCTAGCACAGGCATGTATATGTTTAGCAACAAGGAACAGAGACTGATAGCAGGATGAAAGTGACTTCAGTGCTGAAAGCATCTTGGTTTAAAGCAACTCAAACCACTGAGTGAACAGTTAAAATGGAGCTGGGGGGTAGAGAAGAGAAAAACAGAAGTCAGTGCTCCTGAGAGCCTGGGGGGAAAGGGAAGGTCTTTGGACATCTAACATTCAAAAGAAGGGAACCCTATCATCTCCTTGCTCCCAGGGCAGATGGCTGAGCTTTTAGCTCCCAAAAGCAAGTTTCTGGCACCCCCAGAGTTCTAAGGCACAGCACAGGGAAAGGCAGCAGTTAAAATAAGGGCTGCTCTAGCCAAGGAAAAATTATGCCATGCCTCAGCCCACCTTCTCGGCAAGTGGCCTTATAAGAGACAGACCTCAGTGTGTTTGTTATAAGGAGAATGGGATAAACCTCAAAAGAGGATGGTGCCTGACAGGCTACAAATACATTTCCCAACCTCTGCCAGTGATTAAATAAGGCTGCTTGGAAGGCTGAAGCAGTCCAAGAACTGATGCACACTATATGGCAACTGGCAGTGGATAGTGCACAAGGTTACATTTTGACAGCAGAACTTACAGTCAAGAACAAATTTACCCTTTTCCACCACCACCAGAGAGGGGAAGCTGCTTATATTCACAATGCACTATAAATCCTAAGGATTAGGCACAAGGATTAGACACATAGGAACACATTTCAACTTCTTGGATGCCAGGTACAATCAGTAAGGACTATCCTAGTGGGCCTCATTTTGCAGCTGCGAGGATGAATCCATAAAAGCAGTCCCCTCTGCAAGTGCAACTGTGTGTGTAATGTAGTGGCACCCACACACACTGTATGTACACACACACAGTTACAAACAGGGCCCCATAGAGGTTGGCCAGGAGGCTGTTCTACTAGACTGCTAGCTAACATAGTAATATTCTCCAGTCATCTAATTCTTTTAATCCCAAAGCATTTTACAGACTATTTAGGCACAGAGCAATCACTCTTCTTCAGAGGCAGCTTCCTTTTAATAAGTATCTGTAAACAGTGCATAGCAATGCTTTAGAAAGACTCTTTTTTTTTTTTTTGTTTCCTTTTTGCAACATAGCAACCAAAGCAAAAGCAGAAGAGGCGCTCAAAATAACAGAAGGGTCTGGACAAGGCAGCATGGCAGTAATTTTCAAAGGACAAAGATCACCTGCACTTGGCTACAATCAGTAAATCTGGAACATTACCCCTTTCTGTTTGTGAATTGCAGAGGGGAAACTGTAAGACAAGACAAGACCATAAACTTGTTTTCAATTTGAGAACACTACATATAGCTCTAAAAAATAAAGTGGGGTCCTCTTGGTGCTGATTCAGAAAAGCAGAAGCCATTCCAAATTCAGAAGAACCAGGGTTCCCTGTCAAACTCATAACAAATGTGTATCTAGAAAGCATCTCAATGGAACATTTCAGTAGTGGCAAAAGGCACACAGTTTGTATCCCTCAGCTGCCTGTCCGGAAACAGATCTGGTTTTGGTTTGTGGCTCTTTGGTTTTGTTTATTGGCACTGGAATGAGGGACAAGACCAAGATGCTCACTTGCAAAGGTATGGTGTAAGCTATTATTGAGTATTAAAGAAACAAGAGTGAAAGACAAGCAAAACAGGACTTACTTGGGGGGCCATCCTTTCCATTTCACCAGGTATTCTACTTTACCCTAAGGGCAGAAAAAGGAAGAAGAAAACAGGTGAACTCCACAAATAGATATGGGCTAGACCAATCACCAGGACTCAACTCTGCGACTGAAAAGCTCATTTTCCATTGCTCTGTTTTCAAAACAAAGCCACTTCCTCATTAATCTACAGTTGCTATAACTTTCTCCCCAGAAAACAGGCACACGGGGGGATTTGAGCATGCTTGAATTACCGTCAGCTCAGGATCATACCTTTGCAGAAACCTTGCAGACAGAACCCCAAGAGCCAACCAGAGAGCAAGACTATAACCATTCCCACTTTTACAGGCAACCCTACAAGAAGTCAGCACGCAGAAACACGAGGGGGAGATGTATGCCAGAGGCAAGTGTTAGAGGAGTTTATTTTTTAAGCAGAGAGCAGGAATACAGTATTTCAGACCCTATGAAGCATCTCTTTGACATGTTCCTTTCCAGTTGTTACACGCTTTACACAAACACTGTTCCATCCATCACAGCCACTCAGCCTTTCGACCCAAGCAGAGAGCAGCTCAAAGCTGAAGTTCAGTTACCCATTTATTTGTTTGTTCACTCTAAGTACAAGATTTAAAAAGGAAAAAAGTGTAGTGATTGGAAACCATGTTCAAGGCCTTCATGAGCAATGCATACAAGTATTAAAACCTTTAATAGTATCCTGAGGGGCTTGTCAAGCACTTACCAAAGCACAGCAGAGGCCTTCATGCATGCAGGATGACCATACCTTAAGCCACTATTGCAGCTGCAGACACCTCTACACGACTGCATAGCAAGCAAAGCACCTGCCTCGGTACTTGAGCCAGAGAACTGATTTTGATTTCCCTGTGGGGGACTCGGCAGCATCACAGAATCCCAGACTGGTCTGGGATGGAAAGGACCTTAAAGCTCATGCAGTTCCAACCCCCTGCCAAGGGCAGGGACACCTTCCACTAGAGCAGGTTGCTCCAAGCCCTGTCCAGTGCTCAAAGCCCCTTCCCCACGTTTGGAGACGCTGCCTTGCAATGAACTATGTACCCGAGGCCACAACACGCTGCGCACTCGCGGGTTAATGCCCACAGCGCCCCACCACGGGCGCCCCGAAGCACCCACCCACCTCACCGGCACCTCCCACCGCCGCCACACGCGCCCCTCGCCCGCCGACCCCAGCCGGGTGCCGGGGCTGTGGCCGGTGCCGCCGCAACGCCGTTGCTCCGTGCGTGGCGACAGGAGGAAGGAAGACAAGGCGCTTATGCGAGGCGCGGAGGGGGGGTGTGGGGTGTCCCGGTGAGCGTCCCGTCCCCCCCTCCCTCCCCTCCCTGCCGTCGGGGCCCGCCCCGCTCCGCCGCGCCGGCAGCAGCAGCCCACCTTCCGCACGCGCTTCTTGCGGATGCTCTCCACCGCAAACACCTGCTCCCCGATGGCCGACAGCTCCATGCAGCGGGCGGGACGGCGGCGCGGCGGGACGCGCCCGGCGCACGGCGGCGGTGGCGGCAGCCGTTGCCCGCTGTCGGCCGTTACCCGCCGCTCCCCCTCACACGCCCCCTCGCGCGCGGCCGCGCCCCCTCCCCTCCCCCCGCCCCGCCTTAGAACCTGCGCAACGCTTTCCCCCGCGCCCCCGCGCGGGGGGGGGCCGGGGGGGGGGGGGGAGGAGGCGGGGCGCGGCGCGGCGCAGCCCGGCCCGGCGCGGGCGGGAACCGGCTGAGGGGCCGCTCCCGCCGCCCGGTCTGAGCCCGCGGCCGAGCGCCCGTCCCGCATCCCGTGTCCTTCCCGTTGTGTTTACGGGTGCTTCCCGCAGGAACGGCCCTCGGCAGCGAGTGCTGGGGCGGCAGGGGCGGGCGGCACGGTGTCGCTCGGCTGCCCGCTTCAAGCGCCCCATCGCGAAGCGTTGCGGGGCTCTGTGGCCGAGGCACACACGTAGCGCTGTGACACCTCGAAACGGGCAGAAGCTAAGGCCGCCTCGGCCGGGTGGCCGGGGTGCTCCTGGTACGAGAAAATCCGGATGTGGTGTCCAGTCTGCGCTGAGCTCCAACCTGCCGCACAGAAACGTGCTTGTGCTGCCCAACCGCTGCACTAAACAACCGTTATCATTTAAGTCCCCTAAGACATGTTTTTTCACCAGAGCAGGGGCTTATTCCTTGTGTGTGTAGCTACTTGTTCTCCCACAAGTGGGTTCATTGGTTCCTCCACTGTCATGGGATGCTGTTTGTATGCAAAGTATGAGACAGGATGAACGTTACCGTACAAATGGCAAACATTACACAAAAGGAAGCCTACAGTAGGAACGAGTGAATGCTACTTTGAAACGTGTCAGTGAATGTTAGTGTTCACACAACATACATACCCAGTCTGTACCTGTGGATGCAGTAGCTGGCAGGGTGTTTATTCCTGCTGCAGCCGTTGAAGAACTCAAAGTTCACTGTCGGGGAATTGTGGCTGCTGGGCTAACCATTAAGCAGAGCTACTGGTTTACAACATAGGTTTGGTTCTGTACCAGCATAACATTGACTGTTCCAAGGTGGGGTTTTTTGTGCTGTGTTGCAAAATAATAATCATGAAAACGAAGCTTTGATCTTTTTAATCCTATGTTGTACAGGGAATAGAGAAATGCGGTAGAAGGAATAGAGAAAAATAAGATTTACTTTGTTTCTCAAAATCAAGACCTTCAGAATAAAAAAAGCAGAGACAAAAGAAGACCAGAACATTTCGCTGAATTGCAGCAACCTGTTTGTAATCCCTTTCCTTGCGCTTCAATCCAATTACTGTGGTGCTGAACCAAAAAATGGAAGAAACTGTGCACCAATGACCACCTTAGGATAAAATAAAAGAAACAAAACCCGGAGTCACAGCAAACTTGCAGATGACTTTGGTAGTGATAAATTGTTGCACTTCTTAGCATTAGATATTCGCAACATGTTATTTAATATGTGTCTTTTTAAGGTCAAGAATTTGTGTATTTTAAAATTAAAGAAACCTTGTTAATGAATACTAAAGGAGTTCTCCAAATGAATCAAACTGCATTTTGATCACAAGTGCAGTACTCTTTTTATAAAGAGAGAAATCCAACAAGAACGCATGTGCTCAATACCATCAGTACAGTTTGTGCACGATTAGTCCCTTCTTTCTTCCTGCTTTTCCGTTTTGTCATGCCAGCAACTGACCCAGGTGAAGTCTAAGCAATATTTACATCAGTTATGAAGCAGCTTTCCAAGAAGCACTCCTTTGCCTGGCAGGATGAGTGATGAAATATGCCCACAAGATGATACCAGCACACAGCAAAGCTCCAGGCAAATCCCACAAGATAACAAAAATACGTATTCCTTCCTTGCAGGAGGGGTGTTTCCATGCAAGCCCACCTTCATCACAGGGGCTTTATTCTCGGGTGCCATAGTGACCCGTGTGAGTCAGGACTGCTCCGACCACAACTCCACTGCTTCCCCCAGTGCCCTCAGCACCACAACAGGCTGCTTGTGTCTCATTTTACTTTTCAGAGATGCTGCCGTCTCACCTCAGCCTGGTCAGGGCTGTTTTCAGAGGGTTTGTTTGCCTGGGGTTTTTTCGTTTGGGTTTTGGTTGGGTTTTTTTTCAACATGTTTTGACGAAAGTGTTACTTTTCAACGCTGTTACACCACTGTTGATCTTCATTCTACTAATGGTTCTAATGTCATCTGAGTAGGCTGGTGGTTTTTTGCATTGATAGTCAAAACCTGAACCCTAAGGTTGGAGAGTGAGAGCATCTCCCTTCCTCCTACTCCATCCCAAGTTCTGAATTACCGTTAAGTGAATGTTACCAAGCCATGCGCAGGGACTAGAAATAATTAAGACAATTTAAACAATCAAGCTTTTTCCCCAGATCTTACAGCCTGTTTTAGCAGTACTTTAAAAGCCATTCTGTGATAAAAGACCTTTTCTAAAGTATATCAAGAACTAGATTACAGAAATCTTTATTGGAGTTGTTACAAGTAATTGTACAGTCACACTAATATGGAACAGTGAACTCAATGTGCAGAAAACCAAAGCAAATATTGAACCTTCCTTAGTACAAATTCAGAGACCCAGATCCAGGAGCCTTTAATCAAAATTCCAATTAACTTCAAAGAGTTTTACTTGAGTAAAAATTGCAAGCAGAGTCTGTACAGAAAAGAATTACCATTTTAATTGCTACTAGCCTGATTAAATGATTCAGCTTCCACTTGATGCAAGCAGTTACATTAACACTAAAAATTTCTTAACATCCATTTATATTCTACTAAGACCAATCCTGCCACAGGTTTTTTCCTTTGTATATTTTTTCTCCCTCTCCAGAAGACTGCAGCAAAGATCAGCATGGCTTCTGAACCACCCCGCACATCTGTGCACATCCTGCTTGAGGAAGCTCCAAGAAATGACCTTGCAGCAGGAGCAAGCCTCTGCAGCCTGCGAGAACAGTGCTGCCATGACTCCATAATGTTCCAAGGGCTGGCAGCCACAAAGAGCAGTTTTGTCGATGCTGTTTGCGATGTATCACTGCCTTGGTGCCTCAACTGGCCTCTCTGCAGTGCTGTATGTTTAATCCTCAGTAGATGGCACTCATCATGCTGCTCTGCAAGTGCAGGTCCATTTTATATACAGATCATGGTTTTGGCAGACATCCTCATAACATGTCATAGAAATAAAGGGCAGCAAACAGGCACGGTCAGTGCTGCCCAGGCCCAGAGAGGAGCCAACTCAGCCCCGTGAACTGGCTGAAAGCATGGAAGCATAGGCAGGATACAGGGGGTATCAGCTCAGTTAAGCCCAAGGGCACCAGAAAAACTACCCTGCTGGTATGCCAACATCAATTAGTGCTTTTAATGTTAGTTTCTTAAAATCCATGGAAAGAATGCAGCAGCCCCCTGCTTCCCGTTGGCAACTCCTCTTGAGGTTTTGAAACAGCAGCCCTTAAAACAGCAGCCAGTGAATGATCAGTGTAAAGCTGCACTTCTGCTGTGTGCCTCTCACCTGGCGTCGATCCGCTTCTGGCACAGGGATTTAATGACAGTGCATGGCTGGTGAGCCACAGCCCCAGTGCAAGGTGGTGCTTTGGTAAGTGTGTTGTATGGGGTTACACAACACACACACGGAGAACAAATATGGAAGCTCCATTGCCTTAGCCAAAGAAGCCAGTCCTGGAGATTAGAGGAAAGATCATCTGATCCAAGCTTACATCCCTTGAGAGCTCTGGTTAGGGTCTGTCATGAAGAAGGATACCTTCTGGGTTCAATGTAATTTCACTTGATCCTTAACTTCTTTTTGCCCAGCATGGAGTTTCCCTGCCTGTTACAAGGCATACCTGAAAGTTGTTTACTTCAGCCTTTCATCCCCTTTAGATCAGAACCCCCAGCATTTCTCTTTCATTGTGGATATGTCTTGGGCACAGATCTGAGGTACCTGGAGCACCATCTGAGTGGCATGGTAAGCGCTGAATCCCAGGTTGTGATCCTCTGAACATGGCACAGCTAGCATGCGTCCCTTAACATCACCTCCATTTGGTGGGCAGTACCTCTGCACCTTGGCTCACACCCAGCTGCAACTGGGAACCATGAGGTAAAAGTTTCTTCCCAGCCTTTCTTGAAGAGCTTAGCTACTTCCAAGAGCAGGATCAGTGCAGAAAGTAGCTGCTTCTAATTTCCTTTGATAATGCCTCTGGAAGAGGATGTGTTTTCTTACCTGTTAAGCAATAGTTCAACAGTTATAGCACACATCTGGCAGTGCTGGTTATCAAGGTACGGCCCCTCCTTTGTCTTCAGGGCTAAGAAATCCTATCCTATGGGAGACTGCCCCAAACACCAGTTTAGTACCAACAACCTCAAGAACAAGGGGATTACACATTCACCCATTGAATTTGTCTCACTTGGTGCAAGATGAAGTCAGGGTTCACTGGGCTAGGGAATGGGTGTGACATGTCTCACCTTGATGGTCATTTTCCTGAATAGGAGGAGATCTGTCTTGATCCCAGCCCCTGACTGTGTTTATATATTATCCAGTGCCCGATTCATGTGAAATATCTAGATGGGTGCTACTGAGGTTACTGAAACACTGATCTCTGCTTTCCAAGATAAACACTTAGCTGGAGAACAGTCTTCCTTCCCTCTGGGCCACTTTAACTGCTGAGTACTTCTGTGTCACAGCAAGAGTGAAGTGTACTGGTTTGGTACACAAAGCACACAACTGAGATATATTCCTCTACAGGGAGCTGTAGTAAGGTTTTCAGTGCTCTGAAGCCTAGGCTTGAAGTGTGGGTGGGCAAGGGAAAATACGTGCTTTTGTGGTTTGTTTTTTAAAAAAAAATTTTTTTGTGGTTTCAAGAAAATTGAGTTCTGTTATTTCAGTTAATTTGGGTTTTGTTCTTTTAGTGAAAGTCTGCCCACCTGTGGACATATGATATGTCTTTGAAAAGCCTTGGCTTCCACATTCTCCAGGGAAAAATCTTAGCTGTTCACTGCTTAAAACTTCCAAAGACTCCCACTCTCATGTACGAAGACAGGCTGAGAAAGTTGGGGCTGTTCAGCCTGGAGAAGAGAAGGCTGTGTGGAGACCTCATAGCAGCCTTCCAGTATCTGAAAGGGGCCTATAGGGAGGAACTCCCTGGGGAGGGACTCTTCATTAGGGACAGTAGTGATAGGGCAAGGGGTAATGGGTTAAAGCTTAAACAGGAGAGGTTTAGATTGGATATAAGGAAGAAATTCTTTACTGTGAGGGTGGTAAGGCACTGGAATGGATTGCCCAGGGAAGTTGTGAGTGCTCCATCCCTGGTGGTGTCCAAGGCCAGGTTGGACAAAGCCTTGTGT
The DNA here is from genome assembly GCA_002631895.1 of Agapornis roseicollis. Taxonomy (NCBI): domain Eukaryota; kingdom Metazoa; phylum Chordata; class Aves; order Psittaciformes; family Psittacidae; genus Agapornis; species Agapornis roseicollis. The sequence continues at coordinate 68,564 of NDXB01007024.1, forward strand.
GGCATGGTTTAGTGTGAGGTGTCCCTGCCCATGGCAGGGGGGCTGGAACTGGATGATCTTAAGGTCCTTTCCAACCCTAACTATTCTATGATTCTATGTATGATTCCCTTATGGCATCCCCTGTCTGTAGAGCATCCATCCAGTTTCATTAGAGGACTATTTGCCTGTGAGACAGTGCAAGTCCCCTGTTCCTTCCACTAAGAAGGGGCCAGAGTTGCAGTGCTCGCTTTCTTCACACCCAAAACTCTGAAAATTTTGAAAGACTTAAAAATCAGGCATGGGGCCAGAGTCTGTTTCATACTTAAGCTGAGGGTTCAGCATCTGCACAGTCCATGACGTGATTGGCTTTTCAGTTCACATCTCCTACTTTGGTGCCATAAGCAGGCACCCAGTTTTCACAGCAGAACATGTCTGGCTTACGCTCTTGGGATGCAGAAGCTTGGAGGTGGTCTTCATCCATATCACAGACATGCCATGTTAAACCATGTCCTGCCACACACCACGCCATGTGGGGTAGAGCAGACAAGGCTGGTGGGAAGAATGCAGTTAGAGTCCCTCCTGGCTGAGGAGAGCACTTAGCTCAGACCTCCCACTTTCTGGGGCAGGGCTCTGCTTGTATAGCTGCCATTTACACATATGCCATGCTCTGTGACAGCACCTTATATGATTCTATGCCTTCTTAGTTCAGCAGAAGCCAGAAACTTGAATGCAGTCCTGGGAAACATCTCAGTGTCTTGCTGTCTGGGACTGAGAAGGCAGCTGTTGTGACCAGCACGATGCTTGCACTTTGTGTGGAGCATTCCTTCTCCTTCTCTTTGATGATTTCTTATGTTGAACCCAAACATCAGCTGTTTTCTTCCTAAAGGAATGTCCTTTAGGCCCTTTAGAGCCATTCCTTTGATGCGAGGGGTTAACCACCTCATCCTCATGCCTGACCACTGTCCTCATCAAGCAAACAGAGCCCAGCTTCTGCCTCCTGAAACAAATGGAAGTTTGTGGCTTGTCACCCAGGAGGGTCCTGAGGCTGCACAGGGGAAAAGCTGGTGAGTCCCAGCAGGAAGGTGCAAGTTACACCCTGTCACCTCTCTGCCCTGTATCTTAGAAGTGACACAGAGAAAGCAGTTACTCTAATTTGTTACTCAGCTGCTGTTGACTTGTCCTGTATATGACTTGGCTTGGCTTGGCAGAAAGCTGTTCTGTGACTTCTCCGCGGAGCGGGATTGGTATTATCTGCTGCCTAATGGCTGGCTTGCAAGGATCAAATAAGTAATTTTGGAAGCACTGGGAGAGGAACGAAAGGCATTGGAGAGGAAGCCTTTGCAGCCACCTTCGCCTGATTTCCCGCACGTAACAGCAGGCGTGTGGACTTCGAACTTGCTCATTAGATGTTCAGCTTGTTCATTAGGTGGCACTACAGGCCCAGGATTTCACGGGCAAGAGCCGTCTCCAGAGGGCTCCTTCGGGTCTGCTTTGTAGGCTCAGAGCTTCTTTGCCCTATTTGCATACGTTTTTCCCGGTGAAACGCGCTGTCCTGACAAACCCTGGAAGAACACAGAATTGGTATTGCAAAAGCAAGGCAGCCGCAATCAAGACTTCCGAAACAGGCGCCCGGGCCTGAAGCCTCCAGGAACTGCACGGGGCGGCCTGGAGCTGCTTGGTTGGGGTAAAACCAGTTCCAAGGACCTGCCATTCCACCCGCCCGCCACAGCTGCACCAAGACCATGCAAAGGGCAGCGCTGTGGGGCTGCTGCTTTGCCCTCATCTGGGAGGCAGCAGAGCCGGTCCTCTCAAAAAACTCATCCCTTCTCCTACTGTGTTCTGTTCCCTGGCAGTGTTCAAGGCCAGGTGGGACAGAGCCTTGGGTGACATGCTCTAGTGTGAGGATTCCCTGCCTATGGCAGGGGGGGTTGGAACCAGATGATCTTAAGGTCCCTCCAAACCCAAACTATTCTATGATTCTAACTGCCAGCAGAGAGGCCTCAAAGGCTGTTGTCTACCCAGAGGCATGTGGTCTTTGAGAAGAGGGCACCATGACACAGAGCCTGTGCCTCCTGCCTCTACTGCAGGGCCAGCAGCGATGCCTGGCTACTGCCCCAGGGTGCGGAGCCTCCTGTGCTTTTGAGTAGAACACACCTGAGACGTCTCAGGTTGTGCCTCTTCCACTGAAATATCCTGAACTGAACTGGGGTAGGGAAGGTGCCTGTGTTCTCTTACAGCCCTACCGGCCACCTTCTTCCTCACCTTGATTTCCTTGGCATTTCCTTGGATAAATGTTTATACAAGTTTTCAAAGCCAGGGAGTGTGTGGGAAAGATCCAGGAGTGCTTCCCTTGAACAATTTGGTTTGAGGAATTTTAAATCTTTCCCTGTGCTTCCAGTTATTCCTGGCCTGGTGCAGTCCTGGCAAAAGCCTGGTTCTACCAAAGCACACCTGACTTGGCTGGCAATTGCCAAGGCTATGCCTGTTCCAGTGCTCTGCCAGAGCTGGGCCTGGGTTCCTGCTGCTGGGCTGGCAGCACCGGGTCAGTAACCTGCAGCCTACTCAGTGCCCCTCTGTCTGAAGCTGAAAGATAAATGCCCTTGAAATCTGAAGCAACCACGATAATTTTATTTTGAGCAGGAAAATGGACTGTTTTTTCCCCTTATCTAATTGATTAGGAATGTCAAATATTCTTTTCTGTACACCGTGCATGCCTCTTATTTATGTAGGAAGCAGCTGGTCTAGGGATTGAGCCAAATGCTTTTTTTTTCACTAGAGAAAATTAAGCTTTCTTTTGGGGCTGGGGGGCGTGGGGTGGTGTCACTGTATTTCACTGTGAGTTGACAGGTAGAATCCATCTCTCTGTTTTTCCCTCTGTGTCCTGACATGTCTCTGGGAAACACTCGCTGTGTCCCTGCTTCAAAGAGAACTGCAGGTGTCTGAGAGAACAGGGGCAATGAGGGACCACTGGGACACGGTCAGGCCAAGGGGATGTTCACAGCTCAGGAGTCGTGCCTGAGCGCCCAAATGACATCAGGAAAAAAGTCTTGGCTTTTGTCTGGGTGAATTTCTGTCCGCTTCTATTTCTGCACATTGCTGAGCAGTACTAGACGGAGCAGTTATTATCTAGAGGATGACATTAGCTCTGTGTCGCATGACTCTCTAAGTAATTCCTTTCTGTAATGGGCTTAAAATGGAGCGTATGTTCCCGTTTTTCTTGGTAGGCAGTTACGCTTCCCATCTGAAAATATGCAAGCTCATACTGCATTTCATAAAGTTTTCTTAGGAAGAGACTGAAATTGCAGTGTAGTTAGATTTGTTGCTGAGGAAATCTGTTCATTCAGCCTTATTGACAGATACGGCATTGTCTACTTGCAAAACCTGACAGAGAGATGGTTCTTGGTACAGTTTGGGTAATTGAACCCCCCTAAAAGATGTAGGACCCTGCAGAGTCACTAGTCATCGTAACGCCTACCAGTTCATGCAAAGAAAGTGGTCAATGAATATAACTATTTTGTAGGCTGCTACACATGTAAATTTAAACGTGAGGGAAAATAGACAATCAACGTGATAGGTGTCACTGGAAAGTTGTCACTATGGATGTGCTTTGTCCCAAAGCAGCCTGCTGCAGCTCTGCATGACCACAGCCAGTGGTTCTGGGAGTGGGTAGTTTGTTAAAGGAGTATATACAAAAGAAATGGTAATGGAAACACTAAGCAAGGCCACATATTGTGTGAGGAATGTGAAAATGTACCTCCAGTAGCACCTCTTTTCACAGAAGGTGAAAGCAGTGATGTGTCATGCATTGGTAGATTGTTGAACTAGCAGTCTTTCACTCAATGTGGGATTGGATCATCTGCAGGATGTTTATACCTCAGTGGAGAGAGCTGGGAGATACCAAATAAACAGGGCAGTGTCTTATATCTCCTTTTAAAACTGTTCACATGACTTTTTACCACTCAGCCATAGCTGATGTCACCACCATTGCTTCCCACTACCTGTTTTACAGATCAGCTTGAAGGGTTTCCTTCACACATCCCAGATGTGTACTTGCCTCCATAACCACAATGGGATCTTGCTGGACTTTGCTATTATAGTTAGCAGAGCAGCCGCACATGGGGTTCAAGAGGAAGGGTTAACAGAGCTAGAGGTGGACTTTCCCAGTCAAAACAGCACTTATGCCTTGTGCCAGGTTGCTATGGGAAGCAGTTGTTCTGATAGTCACCTTAAAAATACCTCAGCCTGGTGAGTTGGCACTGATATGGCTTTCAACAGGCTCACACATGAGGCGTTCCACAATAAGCCAAGCCCACCACTTACCTACACAAGCCTCCAAGCTCCTGAAGACCATTGAAAATGCTAGTTGTGCAGCATTTCCAGAGCTGTTTCAAAGCCGAAATTGTGGATGTCATTAGGGCCAGAAGGACCCTCAAAGCTGCTCCAAAGCTGAACATTCAGCAGTAACTGAGCTGCTGAGGGCTGCTGAATGATCTCTTAGGGATGAGGCAGCTGAGAAGGCTTGGCTTCAGCTGATGTGGCAGGAAACCCTGGGATTTATTTAATCAGCTAGCCAAACAACCTCCAGTCCTTTCTCCCTTAGCAGAGGAGGCCCAGTAACAAACACTGTGTTGGGTAAAAGTTTCCACCAAGTCCTCCCCAGCAGGAGGGAGATCTGCCAGCAGTGCTGCTCTCCATCACCGAGACCTGTTCACAGCGGCTCACCTAGGCATAGAGGCAAACATGGCCAACCTGGCTGTTCCCGGCAGGCATGGGGACATGTGTACACAGTAATTCAGGCTCAGTGTTTGGTTGTGGCTATTCCGGGTTTTGACTTGTGTTATCAGGAGCTGGTGAATTGCCAAAGGTTTGGCAGCTGATAAAAACAATTGCTATGCCAGATCCAGGGGAAACCCCATGCTCAGGAGCAAGTTGCTAGCCCCAGCAACTCTTTCTTACATGCTTTAAGGTTCCCAAGGGACATATTCTTTGACAACACTGCTGGAGGATGACACATGCTCTGCGTGTTGAGCAAGCTGGATTTTGCTGAGGCAGTGGTTCCCATGATCATATTTTAGCACAACTGTAGCCGTTAAATAAATCAAGACAGGAGTTGTGTTTCTGGACTTGCTGCTGCTTGTCATACACTGGCACATTGTTCTCCTGAGGTGGGATTCACCATGCTTGGTGTTTGCCAGCTAAAAATTAAACATGTTAACTGAAAATGAAGCAGTCAAACACTAGCAGCCCTTGTCTCCTCTAGACAAAGCAGAGCGCCGAGCACTGCCACAGTAGGAACCATCCCAACCTTAAACAAATTAAGCTAGGGAACTGTGTTGCTCTCTGGATATGCCCATCTCTCCCTGTTGACTATCAAAGGAGCTGAAACAGCTCGCTGAGACTGAAGAGACAACGCTGAGTTATCTGCAGCAAGGTGAATCCCACTGTTGGCCACAAAGGTGAACCTCCTGCTTCAGTGAGTGATCAGTTACCACAACACATGGATGGATTTGGGTATGCAAGAAGAGCCAAGCAAGCACAGGGGGAGGACAAACACGTAGCCTTCTGTGGGGCTCTATGCTGCATCCCAGCTCTGCTCCAGTTTCCTTCCTAATGGCCTCCCACTGCTCCATCTCCAAAACCTCTTTGATATGGCTAATGTTTGCTCAGAACCTGGCATTCACTAACCAAGAGGTTCCCCTGGCTGCTGATGTGAGTGACCACATACACCCTGTGCAGGGAACATGTTTGTCTTCTGGGTTTGAGAGGAACAGACCAAAACAGTGCCACCTTCACAAGGCATTTATATGAATACGAATGCATCACCCAGAGGCAGGACCTGACATCTGAGCCCAGACAAAGCAGGTAGGTGGGACCTTGGATCTGGCTTTTCTGGATTTCTTCAGGAATGTTGGCACGCAAAGTCAATCCTTGAAACAAATGAGGATTTGAACAGTTGAAGATTTGAACAAATAAGTTTGTTCAACTTAGGGCGTCCATGGACATGTATGTCAAATGCCTACTTAGACCTGCCATCTGCAGGTCATTTCTTCTTTTCTTGTGGCAGGGTAAGGCTGGCCACTTGTGAATGCTGTGAGCCAAGCATTGGGCCTTGTCCCTAACAGAGATGGTGGTAACAGGGATGTGCCACCTCTGTGAGCACCCAATAACTCCGTCCATCCTGTCTAGAAGCCTGTAACCTCATTTAAGAAAACAGCAATCTGGGGAAACCCATTATACAGCTGAAGGAATGCCATTTTGGGTACTAAGACCCCCATTTTGATTTTAAATAGGACAACTCCTTTCCTTCTTGCACCTGCTATTTAATCAGAGATCCCAATAATCCTCAGAGCAATACAGATCTGATCAGCCCCATGAAGACTGTTGATTGACACCACCAAAAAATGGGAGGTGTGGTGTCTCAGATGCTAAATTTCTTGGGAAAGAAGTTGGAATAAACAAAACCAGTTTTCCTTGTATTCCCTCACAACACAGACATTCAAATACAGCCAGATGGGTGCCAATGTCACTGGGAAGAGAAATCCTGAAGAAAAGAAAGCTGAGCACGAGCCAAATGGGAACTGAGAAGCCAAGGTATAAGTAGCAGGGGTTCCCCTCATCCCAGCCCGGAAGCCTGGCCAGGAATAACATGAAACCGTTCATCCCACGCATGAGGTATATTGTTTTGGTTCTCTGTTTTATTTAACCTGGCAATGTGGCACCGTATATGATATGTCCACTGTGATTAGCTTGCATGGATGTCTTTGTAGCTTGGGTACGGCTATATGGGGGTGGCTTGGGATGCCTACCTACTTACTTTGAAGAGATCCCATCCTGTGAAGCGGCTAAACCTGGATCATGATGGTGAGTGGCAGAGGTTGGGAGAAGCTCCCTGCAGGAAAGAAGCCAGTGAGTGACAGGTAGCCCAACTGCAGGGCCCTTGCTCCTTGGTGGTGCTGGGAACGCAGGAGATCCATGGCAGCAGGGATGACCAGCAGCCCTCAAGTGCTGACGCTACCGTGACGGGAGCCATCCATGCTGACCGACCCCCACACCGCGGGGGAGAAAAACATAAACCAGCCCAGGAGGGCCTTGTTGCGAGAAGGAAGTATTATTTAACATGCATTGTGTTGGGAAAGGAAAACAAGGGTCCTGGCGTGGGGCCAGATCCATTGGCCTCTTTTTTTTTTTTTGCTCTTTACTTTTCTTCTGGGCAATTGTTCTAGCGAGGCCGAGATTTTTGGTTGTTTTTCTGCTTTGTTTTGTTTTCTTTGGTGTTTTTGGAGTTGACAATGCACGGGGTAATTTCTCGGCGCTCTTCCTGTGTTTTGGCACAGGGGCTGCCCGAGCACTCAGCCGTGCTTCCTGTGGCAGAGACATCACCATCACCACCACCACCACCGCTGCCGCCGGCGCCAGCACCAGCACCGGTGGGTGCTTGGGCTGCATCCTCGGGCGAGCGGGGTCTTCTCACGTGGCCCGTGGTTGTGGGGCAGGAGGGGGGTCAGGCGCAGGGGCAGCGGGTGAGTCAGTGTGGAAAGGCAGCGCGCATTGCTGCAGGGTGACTCACCGGCCCTTAGGGAGACAAAAAAATGTCATAAAGAAAAGTTACAGCTGAATTCTTTTGGGGAGGTAAACAAGGTCACGCAGCGCAGCCAGATCCTGTTTACCTGAGACAGGGCGGCTTTGCAGAGCCTGTCCTGGAAGCGGGGATTCAGTGTTGACATGACTCAGGGCGGTTGGCACGGGGAGATGGGGCTGGGGGCAACCCTCAGCCTGAGGGGCCTGGCTTCATCATAGCATGAAGGGGTCCAACTCCCACCATGGAGCTGGGTGCTCCCCTGTGTAGAGGCTCGCCCTGCAGCTCTGCGCAGAGGGAGGGCAGGGGGTGAGGGACCACTGAGCAATGGCTGGCATTTAATGCTCACCTCCAGCCCTCACTGTGCCGGTGGCCCCGGCAGCTCTGCCCCACTGCTGCCCATTTGCCCATACCCCATCACAAGCAAGCACTTTCCCCGCAGCTCTGCAAGGAAGCCCTGGGGGCCACACAGTTAATCAGAGCCCATTCCAGACGCTGACTGAGTGTTTTTTCCTGATAACAAGACGTTTGTGAGTGTACATCGCTCGGGTGAATATCCTGTTCTTGCGACCGGCTGGAGAAGCAGGGGGCAGCCGAGGGGGGGGGAGGGAAACGATGACAGGACAGCATGCCAGGATTTTACATTCCTGGCATTCCTGTCTTGTCCAGTGACTGCAAAACAGCCCAGCAGGGAGGACAGGGCACCCACAGGTGGCCACCTTTGCCACCAGTGCACCCATGCTTTGCCTCTATCACTGCCTCCCCAGTGAATCTGGCCACTGCTCTAGGGGTTCAGGACACCAGCTGCAGAATAAAGGTTCTGGGGCTTTACTGAGTCCCATAGAATCATAGAATAGTTAGGGTTGGAAAGGACCTTAAGATCATGTAGTTCCAACCCCCCTGCCATGGGCAGGGACACCTCACACTAAACCATGTCACCCAAGGCTTCATCCAACCTGGCCTTGAACACTGCCAGAGATGTCCTGCCCTTGGCCACCCTAGCCACTAACAAAGACACACTGCAAGTGCTTCACATTCAGGTCTCTCAGTCTGGGGTTTCACTGGATGAAAAAGCCCCACTGTCTTCCCCACTGGTGTGTTGTGCTTGGCCAGGACAGGGTTATACAGGAGTAGAAGTTGGCCTGGTCTGCACAGTTGAATTTAGCTCTCAATAAGCACGTTTCTCCTCCTCCTCCTCCTTCTGTTGTATTCCCTGACCCATCAGCCAGCCTGGGTTGCTCACTGGGTCCAGGCAAGTGAAGGATGCTTGGCACTTTCTCTGCTCCCAAGCTGTTGTCAGGAACCAGCACAATGATGGAGGAGCCCATGGGACACCCTACTTCTGCTGGCACTGCTTCAGCTCTCTGTGATGCACAAAAGCACCCACAGCCCTGCTTCACTCCCAAAGCACAGAGCTCAAGAGTGCCCCTGGACCTGCTCCCGGTCCCTCCACCCTTGCAGATGTGAGCCAGGATCTGCAATCCAGGTATTTCAAGAGCTGTAGCAAGAAGAGCTCTCTTCTTTCTATATTTTCCCTTGACATCACAAACCAAACAGAGCCTACCAAACAAGCCCAGCCAGAGCTGCGTCACGATGGTTTTGTCTCACGGTCAAATCAATGTCTTGCACAACCAGGTACTTGGATAGAAAAAATCCTTTCCTTTCCTTTCCTTTCCTTTCCTTTCCTTTCCTTTCCTTTCCTTTCCTTTCCTTTCCTTTCCTTTCCTTTCCTTCCCTTCCCTTCCCTTCCCTTCCCTTCCCTTCCTTTCCTTTCCTTTCCTTTCCTTTCCTTCTTTCTTTCTCTCCCTCTCTCCCTCTCTCTCCCTCTCTCTCCCTCTCTCCCTCTCTCTCTCAAACACACACTGTTCCACCTTCTGAGCTTCCCGCTTCCCCCTTTCACAACCTGCCAGGATTGGGTAACTTTCTCAATGAAACAGGCACACGTCGTAACCCCACCAACCGCTGAAAAGGAGAAGGAGACTCCCTGGCTCCCATCACCAGCTGTGCACACGTGTGTTGGTGGAAGGGGAAGGGTCCAGCAGGAAAGAGGGCAGTGCCTCTGGTCACATGCAGAACCCTGGTTTTGGGGAATTGAAAGCGTGTTATATCTGCAAGATCTCAAAAAACCCAAGGGTGCTTCTGCATTTGAGGAAGCGGCCAGTGCAGCCATAGCCCCAAGGTATGCCTGAGGCCTGGCTGGCTTGTGGAGGCTCTCAAAGGAGTCCCAATAAGAGCCCGACCTGCAGACACCAGGGAGAATACTGGGACGTGCTGGGTGTAGGCTCCACGTGTGACTAAGTGTGCAACAGGGACCTCAGCCTCATCCCAGTGCCTGGCAGCAGTGGGCTGAGGAGCTGGAGAGGTTTGGGGTTTGCTTGGTGCTTGTCTGTTGGTGGGGGACGACACAACTTGCCACCAACCCACTGTGATTTGGTAGATTTGTGTATTTCTGTGCTGTGCTTCTGGTGGGGGCATCCCTGCAACAGAAGGTATGTGTGGGATTGCAGTGGGCACCACATAAGCTGCCTTTGCTCAGTGTGCAGGGAGGCAGGTCCTCGCTCTCTCAGGGCCTGTCTCTGCAGGGAGGAGCTGCTGTATGTGAGCCCCAATTCTCTTCACAATGTGGAGGGCCCTTTTACCCCCCACTGGAAAGGGACTAAGCCATGCTGCAGAAGAGTGCTCAGTACAGGACAAGGCAAAGGGGGCTTCTACGCTTTGAACTCAGCCCCCAGTGCTATGCAGGACCTCCCTCTGGAGCTCCATTTATTCCTAAACTCCTTAAATTCGCCTTCTTTTTGAGCTGCCTTTTACACCTGCAACTGAGGAGAGCCCTGAACTGGGGAAAGGTGGGAGGATTTTGGACAACACGTTGACGAGTGCCTTATAAACACATCTGGGTCTGTAGCAGAAACAGTGTCCAGGTCTGACTTGGGCTGGCAAAGTCCAGTCCAGCCCAGCCCGAGAATGCTTGGGAAGGGATATGTGTGAGTCCCGTGCTGTCCAAAGATCAGGAGCTTAATCCAAGACACAAAGCTCCGGTTGCTCATGGACTTCAGCCCTGCCCAAGGGCTCCCAAACAACCCGGCTCCTTGGGAATGGGAAAACCCCAGCAGGGATCCGCTGGACTCCCGGAGGATTACAGCCTAGATGACTAAACCTGTTAGGTCACTCAAATGATCTGCTTCCTTTTATGGTTAACATCAAGTGTCAGAATCACAGGTTTCCTCTTTCCTTAGAACTGGGCTTTCTCGATACCACAAATCCTTCTTGCAATGCTAAAATTAAATGTCTGAGAGCACATGCAGAGTGTTGCAATCTCACTGCCCTGCTTGCTGGCCTGTGTAATGCATGAGCTGAGTAACAAACAATAGAGCTTGGAAATAGCTGGGACTCAGATTTCCTCTTTCAATTGCAGAATTGTTTCCTTGACTGGTGCGTGCAGAAGCCAGGTGGCAAAACGCTTGCCCCGACCAAGCTTCCTGGCACGCAGGACGGGGGCTTTGGGTGAGGGGTGGAAAGGAGGGGAAGAAAAAGATCCTAAAAAGTGAGTCCTTCCTTTACCAGGCTTAGGTTCACCCTCCTACAAGTTCGCTCTGTGTCTTCTTGCAGCTCCTCACAAACTTCTCTTGTCCTTTTTCAGACCTGTGTCTAGGAACCATTGGCACCCCATACTAGAGGGGGAGACCTGAGATGCAGATGCCCATACCTGTAGCACCTCTGATACTGCCAAACCCTGGCCTTGTGACCTCTCCCATCCAGTGACACATACCACAGGGAGCCTGGGGAGCAGCAGAGCTTGTTGCTCTCCTAATGTCAAGCGCTGCAGCCCAGGCTGGATAGGGCCTTCAGCAACCTGCCCTATTGGAAGGTGTCCCTGCCCATGGCAGGGGTTGGAACTGGGTGAGCTTTAAGGTCCCTTCCACCCCAAACCATTCCATGATTCTATGATGCCATGGAAATGGCTGTTTCTGCCACACTCAACTGTTGTGACCCAAGAAAGGGACCCAGTGTAAGGTGGCTGCCTGTCAAGTTTGTGACACTTTGGCTTTGTGGCCATGGGACACTGTCAGGAGCGATGATGTCCTTCCCCATCTGCACCACGGTAGTCACAGCAGCACCCTGCCTCCTCCCACCGTTTGCTGCCTCAGGGCCCCCACTTCTCAGATGGGTGTTCACATGTGCCCAGATTCCCTAGAGGAATTATTTTAATCCAGGTTCATAAATATTCCTGTATTCCAGCTAGAATAAATATCCTCTGTTGCTGGCTAGCCTTTCTCAGGGACAGGGGGTTTATCAGACTCTGCTCTTCCTCCCCATACACTGGGGAGCCTCCAAGATCCCTGGGCTTTTCTACAGGGCTTTTATCCACCCAACGTATCCCTCTCTCCAGAAGGAGAAGCTCCTTAACCCAAACCACTCCAACCAGCTGACCTCCTGCTTGGAATAAAATACACAGGATGAATTAGCAGTCACATATCCCATTTTCTGATGTCTGGGTTAGAGCAGGAGGGAAGGGAATGGGGTTCAGCACTGGGTTTGGGGGTTGCGCTTGGCTCCACATCTGTGTGTCTAGTGGGAAACCGGGGCAGGTTTTCTGTCCTGCTCGGTGGCAGCATCTGGTTGCTCCTTCCTGGCTGTGAGCTTTGAAACCACCTACAAAACCAGAGTAAATAAATAAGTACAACAATAGGTCACAGTGTACTGGTGGGACAACCCATGGAAAAGGGAAAATATGTGGAACAGGGGAAAACTGCAAATCCTGATCCTTTCTGTTTCATTTAATGCACTTGAAGGCAGTTGTGCTGGGAAAATGCTTTATTTGATTACTGGGCTGTTCAGCAGAGCCAGGAGAACCTCATCCCAGCCAAATCTGCACACAAAGCTCACCCATTTCAGTCCTTTTACAACCAGCTCTGGTGAGCAGAACATCCCCATCCCTCCCCGGGCACAAACCTGCACCACTGCCCATCCACCTCGCCACAGCAGGCATCAGTCCTGCCCTTCTCAGACTGAGAGCCTCACCTGGAGCTGTTCATGTTTCTGAGAGGGAGCTGCTGGGATGCTCCAAAGCAGGGTCTCCTGTGAGCAAGAGCTGTGCTCCCCTTTGCTCTGTCAGCCAGCACTGCCTCACTTTCCAGGGCAAGGCTGTGCTGCGATCGCGGTGGTTTGTGCACAGCCACCAGGTTTATGGGACACCAGGGAGACCCCCTTTTCCTCCCATCCCCCCCCCCCCCCCCCCCCCCCCCCC
>NDXB01007024.1:81485-94985 GCA_002631895.1 Agapornis roseicollis
CCCCCAGCACATGCATGTTGTTTTTCTTCTTGATTAGTGGAAAAAATTCCTGAACCTGTGGAGGGAAGGAAGGTTTTTCCCTCTCTCCCTTTCTCTCTCCTCGGTCAATTAGTGAAATACAAACAATTTCCATTGTCATGGTGAAACACTTTTTCCACCTAAATAACACCTCTGCAGGCTTTAAAGGCACAGGGCTCTTTGCACAGCACACCCCTCCCCCAGCATGACAGATGCCCTCCCAGGGCCACAGCAGAGCAGGAGGCAGGTGCCTGTTTCCCGTCCTCCTTTACCCAGCCACATGCAGCCAGCACAAGGCTTGGGGCATTGCAGGCACCTCGCAGGGCTTTCCCTTGCAGCCATCGTTCCAGCGTGTGCAGGTTCATGACAAACCTCCCTGCCCTCCCCTCCGGCAGCACTAACACTGCAGCATGCCCAAATGTCAGCTCGGGGAGCATCCTACCAACCTGCTGACACCCACAGAGCCCGCTGGCAGCCATGCAATGCCCCCCATGGGGGTGGCCATCCCCAGGACCTCCTGCACACCCACCAGGCATGCACGCTGCAGAGTGCCTCCTAACAGCCAGAGCCCTCATGCAGGTGCATGGTGTGGCTTGTGCATGATCTCATGTGTGTACACTGGGCTGACAACGTGCCGGACCCTCATGTGGCAACATCAGAAATCACTGTGGGAAAGGATCATCTAGAGGGCATCCAGAGCCTTCATTCTATGATTCTCTGATTCCATGCATGTCTGAATAGGGTATTTTTTCTGGGAGCTCACCCTGCTTCATTAATCATAGGATCAAATAGGTTGGAAAAGACCTTTAAGAGTCCAACTGCTACTCCAGGACTGACAAGTCCACCACTAAACCATGTCTCATCTACAGGGTTTTTGAACACTTCCAGGGCCGGTGATTCCACCACTTTTCTGGGCAGCCTGTTCTAATACCTGAGCACCCTTTGGGGAAGAAATTATTCCTAATATCCAATCTAAGCCTCCTCTGATACAGTTTGAGGCCATTTCCTCTTGTCCTATCACTTGGTACCTGGGAGACCGACCTCACCTCTCTCCACCCTCCTTTCAGGTAGAGAGCCCTCTCCAGCATAATCCCCCCCAGGTCCCTCAGCCGTTCCCCATCACACTTGTGCTCCAGACCCTTCACAGTTCCATTGCCCTTCTCTGGACCCACTCCAGCACCTCAATCACCCTTTTCCTGTGCTGACCTCATTTACTTCTGTGTCTGATGTCCTTGCTCACAGCCAGCTCTGCGCTGCAGGGATCAGCAGTAGCTAGCACCATCTCCTCCGCTCTTCCCTCATCTGTGCTGAGATTGATGCTGAGTAGCAGTTGTTCTTCATGCAGAAAGCACCATGGGCAGAGCAGCTCTTGCCTTGCTGACTGCACCAACCAGTGGTGGCCAGGGCAAAAGGTCAGGGCATCTGGGACTTGGGAGTTTCCAGAGCTGCCGGGGGAAGACCTGCAGCCGAGCTGCTTGCCCGGCATCCCTGCACCATCTCCCCTTTGCTTTTGCAGCGCCTGCAAAAACAAAACCAAGCCAACAAATATTTCGAAATGAGCACTGGCTGTGAAGCCACAAAGCTCCCAGTGCCGGTCCCTGCCGCCGGGTTTGGGTTGCTGCTTCATCACTTGCAAACAGCTCTTTTTATTGAGTTAGTCATTACAAGGGGATTGTTTCCCTAGGGTCTGCTCTTCTCCCAGCTGTGGAACCAAGGCAGTCCATCCTGCCAGAGTCCCCTTGGGAATCTGCCTGCCTTAGGGAGGAATAATGGTAGGTGAGTGCCGCCAGAATGCTGTAGTTTGGTCTCTTCTCCCTCCTGGTTCCTCTGCCAAAAGCCCCACAGGCTCACTGCTGTGGCTGAGGCTCTCACATTGACTGTACTACCTGCAGGGAGGCCCCAGCATCTGAGGCTCCCTCCAGTTCTCACCCTCTCTCTGCTCATTCTGGGGGGGATCTGTTGTTCCTTTAACCCTGCGGTGTAAGCCAAAACCAACCAAGGCTGCCTGGCTTCCTCACAGTGCCTTTTAAGATGGGAAATTCCCAAGCCTGTAACAAGTTCATTTGGTCATGGGTGGATCAAGGCCCTTGGGGGGGCCACACCATTTGGTCACAGGCTGTATGAAGGCAGGGGGGGAACAGCTGCATGCTCAGGCAAGGGGCTTTTGTTGGGTTTCTTCCTAAGTAGCTTTTAATTCTTCCTATTTTCCTCCCTCTTTGTAGCCTGATTTTCCCTCGGCACAGCCAGTTTCTCCACCCCCAGGCACTGGGGCATGGACAGTGAAATGGGCCCACCGGGACTGGGATCCTGCAGGATCCAGCAGTTTCCACTGAGCCCTCTCCAGCTGTGTCTGGAGCAGAGGCAGGTTGGGCAGCAGGACAGGGCATGGCTTACGGCAGGGAGGCACAAGCTGAGCCCAGGGAGCAGAATGCCTTTGTGGCCTTCGTACCACATAGCTAGGCTGAAGAAGGCTCTTCCTTCCACAGAGCCAAGTGTGGGGTGAGCATAAGCCCTTTGTATTCCTGACTGCCAATAAAATAAGCAAAGTGTGGAGAGTTTTGCCTGGCCTGCAAGGAAACTCTTACAGAATGATTTTTCACTTCATTTAGCAATGCAAGAGCTTTAGCATTGCAAACTGACAATGCTGAACAGCCCAGGGCCTGGCTTGAACACACTCTTTTTGCGCCTGAATAGCCCACCAGCCCACTCTCCCATTTGCCTGTGGCTTTTGGGAGCAGTGGGACCCCTCTCTGAATCCTCTCTCCGCTGCCTGGGAGACTGGATGCGTTTCCTCCATCGGAAGATGAACCTCCTGTTGAATGACACATCCCGAGGCTGGGCCTGCAGGTAAAGCTGCAGCGGAGCAATTAAACCAGGGACAGCTGCCAAGGCTCCCTGGTGCCTCCAAGATCACCTGTGGCTCTGGTTGAGCCAACCTGGCACCCCTGCAGGGAGAAGGTGCTGCAGCCCTCCAGGGGTATCTGAAGGGGGCCTATAGGGATGCTGGGAAGGGACTCTTCATTAGGGACTGTAGTGATAGGACAAATGGTAACGGGTTCAAACTTAAACATGGAGAGGTTTAGATTGGATATAAGGAAGAAATTCTTTCCTGTTAGGGTGCTGAGGCACTGGAATGGGTTGCCCAGGGAAGTTGTGAGTGCTTCATCCCTGGCAGTGTTCAAGGCTAGGTTGGATGGAGCATTGGATGGCATGGTTTAGTGTGAGGTGTCCCTGACCATGGCAGGGGGGTTGGAACTTGATGGGGTTGGAACCTTAAGGTCCTTTCCAACTCTAACTATTCTATGATTCCATGATTCTATGCGGGGGTTTATTTCCTGTGCTTGGCTTTGTGGGGTCGATGTCAAACCCCTGCTCCCGCCTGCCTGTGACCTGTGCTGAATGCGCGCCAGGGCGCTGCGAGCAAGCAGCGTTCCAGCACGCTCCGGGCGGACGCCAGGCGCTGTGGAGGTGTGAGCTCCCTTTCACCACCTCTTCATTTCAAGCTGTTGAAAGCCTGTGGATGGGGTTGCATGCTTCCCTTGGGACCGCCGTAGCTGGGCGGTGTGCTGGTCCCCTGGGATGCCAAACCCTTCCGCCCACCCCTCGGTCCAAGCTGATGCTTCCCGTGGCTTGTATCCCTCTTTGTACATGTTGCTTTACAGGCTCCCTGCTGACAGGCCATCAAGCCAAAGAAGTCTCGAGTCAAACAAATCTTGCTTTTCACTAGATGATCCTAAGAAAATCAGAGCAGGGATGTGATTATTAACCTCACTGTGATTTTGCCTGTGTGTTCTGTCCTTAGGGGTGGATAGAGCTTACCCCTGTACCAGCTTCCTTTGGAAGATCAGGAAAAACGTGTGCTCACACTAAAATGGGCCACCTGGAGCAAAGCACATGCCTGGCACTGCCAGGCTTGTCCTGCGAGGACAGCCTGGAGCAGACCCTGAGCTTCCCAGTTCACTGTTCCAGCACAAGTTCCACTTGGGTCTATGCTCCTCAGAGCTGAGCCATGTATTGGGGATCCTGTGTGTGTGCCAGGGCAACCCCAGAATTGAGGCATAGGGAAGAAGCTGCCTTCACTCTCCACAGCCCATGCCCAATGCGGTACCCTCCGTGCTGGGAGGAAAGGGAAACGACAGCCTTTCCGAGCGAGGGAAGGAGCGCTGTTGTCTAGACGATGTGACTAAGAAGGGAAGGGGACGACTGTTTGTACAGCTTTGGGGAGTGTAAACACTGCCGACTGTCCCAGGCCCTTCAAAGTGGAGGAATCCGGAGATGGGATGAAAGCGCAGGGAGATTCTGTCTGGGTGTCCGAACAGAGCAGTGAAGGAGAAGGGGTCCAATTCAAGACAAAACCCCCAGCACCTGAGTTGTTTCAAACCGGCCCAAGAGCTGGGTGACGGGCAGGAAGGAGGAACACAGCACCGCTGGCTGTGGGCTCCCAGGGCTTTCCCAGCTGTGGCTGCTTCCCTCTGCCATCTCTGCCATAAGCATCCTGAAAAGGAAACTGGAGGCCCTGGGAATCCCACCCTGCGCCATGGGGAGCTGGTTTGGCCTCTGCATTTCATTCAGCACACAAAAGAAAGAGAGAATGTTGTCTGAGAGAGAGGAGGCTTCCTTCTTTTCTTTTCCTTTTTTTTTTCTTTTTTTTACAACTTTAAATACAGCACTGAGTATAAATTAATCTTACATTAAAAAAAAAGGGGGGAAATCAAAATAAAATAAAACCTCACCATCTTTACAAACCAAAGGAAACAGATTTTGGAACAGGAAAACAAAGTGTCTTAAGACTTCAGGGCTGCGGATGGAGGAAGGGAGCAACGTGCCGCATCGGCAACGGTACGAGAAGTGCTCTGGGCTTGCAGGAGGCGAGGGCTGGGTCCCTCCATGACCTGTAACAGCTCCCAGGTTGTGGCTTCACCTCCTTGCCCGGGGCTTTGCCTGTGTGTGCAGGAGAAGTGGCTGGAGCAGGAGGGGCAGGGGCTGCCTCCGGAGCTGTGGGCAGGCAATTGTTCATGTCTGACTGCAGCACCCAGCACAGCACAATCCGAGACCGGCTTTCTGCGGTACTGCTGGAAATTCCCATCCCACGTAAGGCATCTGCTAACAGTGACTACCAGGTGTGCAGAAATAGCCCTTGTCCCCAGGGTCCTCCTCCCTCCTCTGGAGCAGGCAGTGGCACAGGAGGCACTCTACCACTGATCCTCGAGTCCTCCTCACTTAGAAGAGCTCATTTCTTTCTCAGATGGCTGCTGCCAACTGCAAAGACCACCCTCATTTGTATCTCAATACCTACACAGAGCTGCCCACATCTCAGACAAACTTCCAGGCTAGGTGGGAACACTGAACAGGCAAAAATCCAGAAGGAATTTGAGAGGGAAGATGGGAGGAAAACAATGGGAGATACGGGGACACTGGCAGGGAGAGAGCAGGGGAGGCACGGTGTGCAGGACACCCGTGAAGGGGTTAAAAACCTCGGGGGAAAGGCATGATGCTGCTCTCAGGACCACAGAGCAGGCAAGGACAGCTCACTGAGATTAAGTCATGCTTCTAAGTTTGGCTGTTGTCGGTCTCGTTGTGATGCCACTTCGCCTCCTGCAAGGAACTTGTGTCGGGGAGAGGGGGGGGTTTGGTGCAGAGGGAGGGAAAAGGGCAACGAGAGAGAGATCAGATGATGCCTCTGCCTGTCCCCTCCCAGCCCTCGCAGGCACGTTGCAGTAACAGCGTGCTGTCCTGCCAGCCCAGCCAAGCCGCTGCATGTGCCTCCGAGCTTCCTGCCGCTGGGGAATGAAATCCACTGAAGAACATATATATATATATATTTATATATGTATGTATAAATACACATACACACATACACACACACGCACACGTATATATATATACACACACACACACACACACATACACACGCACACATACAGAGTGACTTTAAAAAATACTTTTTAAGTCCGAGCCTGGAAAGTTGAATTCTCCATCAGCATGTGCAAAGATGGGTCCCCTTTTTGGCAGGGGCCTGCTGCCGTCCGCTCCCTCCCCATGATCCAAACACCTTCCAGTCAGCACCAGGAGCCGGAGGGGAAAGGGAAGGGGGGAATGCTTTTGGCTTCTTTTGTTTTGCTTTGTGGTTCTCTTTGTGTTCTGTTCCCCGAGATGTTGTGTATCTGAGTGGTTTTGGTTTTCCTTTTCTTAAAATAAAATATACACACGCACGTTAAAAATATATAGATCTGTCCAGGGAGGGCGATAAAGTCCTTAGTGCATTTTCCATCATCGCAATCAGAGACATGCCTGTTTGCGAAATGAAGGTCCAGTGCAAGCGTTGATCTCAGCCAGGCCCCCCAGCCTTACCAGAAACATGAGGGAAAAGGGGAACATTCCCCTTCTGCCCTCTATCTGTTTTTCTCCTTCCCTCGGAAGAAATTGGACCCGCTTTCCTTTTCCCATTTTCTATCCAGTCCTCTAGAGCGGGGAAGGCATTGTCCTGTCCTCATCGCATGTTGTGGCTGTCGGGGTTCACGGGTTTATCTGTACTTTGTTCTTTTCTCTTATATATATAGATAGATAGATAGATCTTGTTTGTCCTTGTTTGTGTGTGTGTGTGAAACTTTAAAATGATGCTAATAAATGAAAGAAGGGAGAGGCTTTGGTGGGAGAAGGTCCACTGCTGGAACGGGAAGCACCAATTGCCGTCTGAATCAGACGTCGAGGCAGACGGACAAAGAGGAAAAGTGATCACTCCAAGGACCCCATGGGGGCAATACAGCAAATATATTAAATAAACCTGGAAATGAAACAAAAACATGCGTTAGAACATGGAACCCTCTCCCCTCCAACTCCCCTTCTCTCCTGCTTTCTCCTCTGGATATGATGCTGCTGAAGCACCAGATTAGAAGCCCAGGAGGGCTTTTGACCATCTCTATTTTGACTCCTGGACAGCTTGAGCCACAGCTGAGATTTGCCTGGATTTGCAACATGGGAACTTTGGGCTGGCCAGGAGGATTCTGGGATAATGAGAGCCTCATAGCGCTAAGTGTGGGAATACCAATCCTAAGGCACTGCCTGGCACCCCTCGTCCCCAGCTCCTGAAATACCACATGTGG
This sequence comes from Agapornis roseicollis, assembly GCA_002631895.1. NCBI lineage: Eukaryota > Metazoa > Chordata > Aves > Psittaciformes > Psittacidae > Agapornis > Agapornis roseicollis. The sequence goes on from NDXB01007024.1 coordinate 88,607, forward strand.
AAGCCCCTTCATCCTCTCTCCCGAGGAGGCAAGGGTTAGTGAATGCTAAGCAAGAGGCCCAGTCTCATACAAGGGTCTGTGGCAGAGCTGGAACTGCTGAGTCATGGGCTAGAGCATTCCCTGTTAGGCTGTGCTGCCTCTCTCTAAATTCAACCTCCTCCCTATGGCTGTGCCCTGGCTACTCTATCCCTCTGACTTCTGCTCCTTTCCCTCTCTCATAGGGAACCAGGGATTATTCTCCTTTCCCATGTGCCAGTGACATTCTCCTAGTGACGAAGGAATTACTCCTGTTTACACAAGTCAGGGAGAGAAGAATCAGACCCTGGACTGACAAAGTCCAGATCTCTTGCCAGAGATTCCAGTTCTCCTTTCCCCTGGTATGACCTTTCTTATGCACACAGCCTTCCTGCTAGGAGAGAGAGGAACCAAAAGTGTTGCTGCTTCCCAGTCTTTCTGCCAACACAACTAATGAAATAAAAGGAAAAAGGATCCCCAGAGCAACATTAATTGTCTGCTTTCAACGGGGAATCAATAGAGAAAGGAGAACAGGAGTTGCTCCACAGAAGAGATGAATTACAAGGACCCCAAGGGGATTTAGGTGTAGAGAGAAGTCAGCCTTACAGGCTGCCTGTAAGGGAGGCAGAAGAAGGAGAGGGCAGGGCCTGAGAGCAAGCGTGGTTGCAGCATGATGCTCCCACCTCTCTTCTTTGCAAAGAGCCATAAAGCCATAAATAGGATGCACACGTTGGATCTCAGCCTAATCCTCCTCCCTCCCTCAAGCTGGGTTTTATCATGCCCAGGCCCTGCAGTAGCCCCACACTGAAAGCAGATAGTGCTGCAGGAAGGCTCTGAGATGCCTGGGCAGAACCGTGTCCCAGGAGAACATCTCTGCTGACTGGAAAAGCAGCTTGCTGTTACCTGCCTTGTGCTCTCTCTCCCCTGCCAGCACTTCTATGCTATGAGGATTTCTTTCAGCACTTTCTTAGCGTTGACATGCTTGTACTTCTTATGTTTCCTCTTCTGCGCTGGCGGCCGGCGTACTCGCTGCCTCTGTGAGACAGTGGCTGTGGTGAACGACGGTGACAAGCCTGCCAAGACAAGGGGAGAGTGTCTGTACAGAGAGGGGCAGGGCTCATGTTGAAGCATCTTTCTCCACGCTCTATCAACAAAGAGCTCTGCAACAGAAGGGCCACAAGGACTCCTTCTGTTTCTCTGTCCCTTGTCCTCTGTTCTCCACAGTCTCACTTTTCCCACGATGCCCTTCCCCTCCTTCATTTCCTTCAGTTTCAGCCCCTTGCTGGCAGGCACACATCCTGGGAAAGGTCCCTCAGCTGCTATAAACCAGCCCATGGCACTCACTGGAGCTTAGCAGATTGAAACCAGCGGAGGGCTCTTTCCTCTCCCCCCAACCTCTCTTCTCACGCCTCCCTCCACTCTATCCATGCCGGGATCCTTACGTCTCTGTTCACGTGGCACTGGCCGGCTGTTCCTGGGCGGCGGATGGGACACAGCTTCACACCGACACTGCACATGGTCCTCCAAAGGCACAACGACTTTCCTGAAATTTGGCTTCCTCTGGACAAATTCGATCTTGTTCACCTACGTGGGAGAGAGAAGCGAGTGAGAGATTTATAGGGCTGCAGCTCCCACTCTGGTAAAATAATCAGTGTCGGTGCACTTCACTACTGGCTTTCTTCCGAGAGGGTCAGAAGGCAGTTTATAGAGCATGGTTCAGATTCAGGGCTGGTGTGTATGGGAGCTAATTCTGCACACACCAGCACAGAGCAGACCTAGACCAGACAAGTTCGGATGTGACTGGTTGTTTCCCCTGCTCCTAACTATCGCCGCTGCTTAAGCTGGATGACTAGTGGATCACCAGACAGACACATGGGACGTGCAGAGCACGCCAGCCTGATTCTGACAGATGCGATGGTGGAGACCTGGGGGGCAACCAGAATTAACTCCCACCGGATCCTACAGGAAGGGCAAAAGGAGAAAAACCGAGGCCCGATGCAAGCAAGCGCAGCTTCACCAGCCCTGCTGAGGCCTGTCTGAATTTGTCTCACGCTCTTTAACAACTCACAGGGCTCCATGTTTCACAGGAAAGGCGGTGCTCTGGAAATTCCCTCGCACTCTCCACCAGTGCTGACTCAGAGGACAGACTTCACTGCTCCACATCCCACCACAGGGCACAAGCTTTCCAGGGGGTCCCTCCCACTGCAGGAGCAGCAGGGGCTGACCCCACTCAGCTTATCTGGTGAGACCGTGGTCCCTGAAGTGCTCCACGAGCTATAAATACTCACTCTGGGATGGAATTCCTCTAAACCCACTGCCCTCAGCAGCATCCCTCAGCCAGCAGAAGCAGCCAGGCCTGTTTATCTTTCCTTGAAAGCCCACTCCGCACGCTTCAGACCACACGCTGCTCGCTAGACAAACACTTCCAGCCAAACAATAGAGAGACCTCTGTCCTCAAAGAAACCATTTCCAGGTCACTTTTTCAGGCTGCCTTTTGACCTCTCACTTGTTTTTTCCACAAAAACAGCTCCTGCTCCCCCCCCCCCATTTTTCCCTCAATCGGCCTGGCTTTTCTGAGAAAGGAATTTCCTGATGAAAAGGGCTGTGTGAATACAACCTCTCTCAGCCAACCTCTGCTGCCTGCCTGCTGCCTGCCTGCCTGCCTGCCTCCTGCCTGCCTGCCTCCTGCCTGCCTGCCTCCTGCCTAGGGGAGTCTCTTATGGCTCAGGCAGAGGATTAGTACGGGATGAATATTATTTTTAAACCAGCTGTCTGGGAGGAAGCTGTGAGGAGATCACTGGTAGCTGTGAGGAGGGAAGGATCAGGGCAAGAGGTTAACTATCAGGTGTCTGCTCAGTGCTGGAGAGGGTCAGGAGGCAACCGTGGGGTTGAGAAAGAGGAGGAGCTGCTCCAGTGCGGGTCTTGGGAAGAAGCTGCAGCAGCAGCAGGGGGATGGAGACTGAACTGCAAAGCCCTTCTTTTTCTGCATCAACACCAGTTCCCACAATGAAAGCGTCCTGTTTCTTCTGCTCTAACACAGCAGACAAGGCCGCCTCGAGCCCCAGAAACAGCCACAGCGTGGAGCTGCATCTGGGAACAGTGCCCTGTAGCTCTGCTGTGGTGACAGTCCCCAGCTGCTGGACAGCACCAGCCCTCCCAGTGGCTGGCACAGAGGGATGTCACCCAACACCAAAGGCTGCAGCACTCTGTGGTTAACACAGGAGATGTGACCACAGAGGGGGTGCAAGGGAACAGATATGTGAGCCTGAGACCTGCACTGGTTTGGGGGACAAGGATGGAGGTGAACTGCGAGAGGAGGGAGCAGCGGGAAGTGTCTCCCTTACCTGGACATGCCGCACACGGATCTGCATGGGGCGACACTGCACGTTGCGGTTGTTGCAACACCCGGAGCAGCGCTGCACCTCCACGCAGGGTGGCCACACCACGAAGTTGGCGTTGGTGCTGTCCACCATGTTGCGGGAGATCTCGAAGACCACGGTCCGTGTCTTGCACTCCGCAAGGACAGCCGGCTCTGCTGCTGCCAGAGCATCTGCAGGGGCCGGGAGAAGAAGGGGGGATGAAACAGGCTTTGCTGCTGTTAGCAGCCTGCTGCAGCCACCTCTACTAGAAGGAAAAGGCCAAGCACGGCTCTTAGACACACACACGTTCCCTCTCTTTCTCCCACTCCTCCAGCTCCCTGCCTGGACAGAGCCACACCTTGTGGAGGAGACCCCAGTAGCTCTGCAGGAGATGACTCTTCCATAGATAAAATCAGCACCAGCAGGATTGAAAGCAGAGCAGCTTGCAGAGCTCCAGACTCCCTCTCCTGCCCTCCTGGAGTGTAACACCCAGTTCCTGCATGAGGCCCAGACCCTCCTTCTTGTCTGTCTACACATCCAAGCGCACTGTAACATCAAACACCACACGTGTATCTCCAGACATGCATCTGCATCCACATACAGCTGCTCAGGTGAGCGCCCCAACAACCATAATGTGCACCCCAACTCACCAAGGCTTCGTCGCTCTCGAGACAGGACCATTGGGTTATGACCAGGCTGAGTTGTACTCAGGTTCAGGCTCGAGCTATCTTGCTCTGCAAAGGGAAACACACGACTTAATAACACTGGGTACAGGCAGGAGAAGACAGCAGGCACTTGTGCTCTGCTCATCAGACAACATGTAGAGAAGTTAGATAAGCCACGGCCCCAGGACTTCACGCTGGGTATAAATGCACCAGCAAGGTCACAGCTGTGCTGGGCATGGACACTCTTGGTTTGCACTTGGCTCAGACTGTGCAGCTCAAAGCAAGAAGCCTATCATGAAAGACAGATCCCAGTCAGATCTGGGAGAGGAAACTCCAGCCCAAGCATGCCAAGGTCTATGGCAGGGCCTTCTGGTGTCAGCGAGGAGTAGCAGAGGGATTCAGATCAGCTGGCTGAGACCAGGATACAGCAAGGGGGATCATAGATTAGATGGGACCAGCTGAAAGGTTGGTGTGTGACACTGGGGTGTCTTGCTGGCATGGCCTGGGACTGGGAGAGTTGGGGGGTAAAAAGGGCAGGCGAAGGGGATGACGGGTGAGAGGTGGGGGGCTGGCTTTTTCTCTCCCAACCCACTGCAGCCGCTCTAGGTCAGGGTCACTTTTTATGAGAGAAGAACTGAAAAATAAAGTTCAAATTACTTTTCCCCCCTAGCACTCGAAGGTAAGCTGCAGGATCTGGAGGTAGTTCAGCCAGTGGTGGGAGAGGAAGACCAATAGCTTTCAGGCCAGTCCTGAGCAGTTCCCTCCCACCCCACTGCTTTTTCCCATAGGAAGTGATGAATAGAGAAATGCCCATAATCCCCATGGAGCACTCCAACACGCAGCCCCTCCTGAGCTCCGGACAATGGCTGCACTCAGAGATAGCTCCCACCCAGCCACAGCTCTTTCCTTCTCTGACCTGCTTTAGCAGCTGAAGGAAGCTGAATGGACGTCAGCATCAAGGGAGCAATTTTCTTAAAGGGAATTTGGGGCCAGTGGAAGATCTCTGTTTATCAGATGTGTGCTGGAGCAGATTTCCCATACCTATCATGTCCCATTCCTCTTTCTCAGCCCTGCCCTAGCGCAGCTTCTTATAAGGAGGAGCAGAGACTTTGCTCTCCACTCAGCACTGAAGCATTTGCTGAAGGATTTGGGATGAGTGCACAGAGCCTATATTCACAGGGCAGAAATCATGTGCATGAGCACATCTACACGTGAGGTGGACAGACAGATACCCTTTAAAGCAGCTGGAGAGGTACAATCAGTTCTAGGACACCATTCGTCTTGCCCTGAGGCAGACACCCAAAATGAGATCTGATGGATCACACATTAGAAGGGCAGTAGTTCTCTAGTGGGTACAGAGGCTGTCTGGATGACTGGCTTAGATGGGCATGCCTACTTCTAGGGCAGCCACATTTAAGGGTGATGAGCCCCACTCTACACCCCTCTGTTGACGGGTCTACAGTAGTGTCTAAGGTCAGAAGAGCTCATCTGCCTTCTGGAGCTGCCTAATCCTGGCTCCCTGTGCAGGCAGTGGGGGCCAGCAGCTATGGCACACACAGGGTACATGGACAGCACAGCAAAAAAGTTCAGCCACTTTGGGATTGTTTTGCTAAGACACTAACTGCACACAGAGCAAGCAAATGGTGATGCCCCTTGGTCACTACCTGGGAGAGGATGAAAGCCAAAGGGTGCAACAAAGAGACAGCTTCACAGCATCATTTGTTTTGTTTCCCTGACCAGCCTTTCCCATCTGGGACCTGAAGGGAAGCCAGTGGCTCAAAGCTCTGCAGCCTTCTCCCAGTCCAAGAAGAGAAGCCCATTTTATTTCTTCATTCTGAGGGTGGTTGGTAACCGCAATAGAGATGTATCTGTTCCTTAGACACCGGGACATGACAGACTGCACGCATCTTCTCAGCCGCTCCTTCCCCACCCTGCCTGGCATTCCATCAAACGAGGGTGGGGGCTGCCTTTTGTGCACAGGTTGAGTTGATGAGAGGAGGGAGAGGGGGGAAAACAGCAACAACTGTTGACTCGAAACAGATCTCCTATTGAAAACCAGGTCCCTCCTTCCCTCTCCCAGGTTGTCCTCCTGCTGCACCCCAGGTCAGCTCTGAAGACAGTTGGGGTGGAGGGGACCAGCCTGGGACAATCCAGCACAGCTAATTTTGGAAGTTGCCCCATTGTGTGGCTCATGGACGAGGAGGAGGGAACTGGTGAGGGCAGGGAGCGGCCGTGGCGGTGGTGGGGAGCCTCGTCGCCTCTTTCTAAGGCAAACAATAGCTGAATGCAGCTGGTGCCCTCCCCCTCGCTTTCCCCCCCCCCCCCCCCCCCCCCCCGCCC
>NDXB01007024.1:95080-114047 GCA_002631895.1 Agapornis roseicollis
GCCCCTCCAGGGCCGTTTTGAAAGGCAGCGGGAATGCTTTTGAGACTGCGCCAGTGGTTGGACTGGCATAGGAAACAAAAGCAGGAAATTCTGTTCCCCCGTAGATAGTGTCTCGGCAAGGATTACAAAGCTCCAAACAGACAAAACACGAGAGAGAAGGAGAGCTGGGGGGGGCCGGGGGCCGACGGGCGGGAGCGGGGTTAGAATAGAAAGGAATTTGCTCTGAAGAGACCGTTTATAAATAAATTCCTGGGCCAGCCCAGCCGCCGCAGCGTGTGCTCCAATTCCCACACGTGCCGACCCCTCCGCGCTCCACCGCTCCTGCCGCTCAGCCCTGCCCGAGTGACCCAGAGGCACTGCAGACCCCACAGCTCTTATCTGTGGGCAGAAGGGGAGCGACGCTACCCTGACTTAGCCCCTAGTGCTGTATCTCAGCCATGGACACGTGCTCTGACACGCTCATCCTAAGAGCCTATGGCCTTTTGTGGATGCTAACCCTGGACACCCACTCAGCCCTTTGCTCCTCTATCACCCTATTTCTACCTCCCATTTCTCCACCTCCTAAACTGATGCTTGGCCAATTCAAGCTCTGAGGGTAGCGCATCACTCCACTGGGTGAAAAGTGCTGACCTCAGTTCCTGGCACTCACCTTGCCCATCTCCTACCACTTTTGGAAGCCAGTGTCCCTCGATGGACCAAGCAGTTAGGAGACCTAGAAGAGCTCCTGGTTGCCTAACTCCCTCAGTTTGTTGGGGTTTTTGGGCATGTAAGTAGCCAGGCTCCTGAATGGTTCCTATATTTATAGTGATGTCTGTTGAAAACAGACAACCCCCTCCCTCCCCACCAAAGAGTTAAGAAAACATAGAGGAGTGTTTGGTGAAGAGGAGATTTACCTACGGAGTCTATCCGCAGGGCGCGCTGGAGGTCGCTGATGGAGCGCAATGAGCTGTCACCCAAAATCTCATAAATGTCGTCGGGTATGGGGTCCCCCTGCCAGGTGACAAAGAGGAAAGAAGGTGAGAAACAAGCATTAAAGAGGCAACTTGCAAATACCGACTGCGTCACGGAGCAGGAGCTGGGGGAGATGAAGGAGCATGGGGGAGGCATGACCAGGACCAAAGACATGGCAACATGAAGGCACGAGCCTGAAACCTGAGCAAAAGCAAAGGCCCCTCTCACTGACTCCCACAGCCCAGGCTGTGCAGCAGAGCCCCAAACGCTGTGCAAGCAGCCAGCAAGGCTTCCTTCTCCGGTGCTGTATGACTTCTCCAGGTGGCCTCTCATTCCTGCTGCCTGCAGTCAAGGCGTTTTAACAGACTTCCCTTACGCTATCTGATAAAAGCGTCCCAATATTTCCCTCTGTTATGAAACTCCCTAACGGGCTTTGTCAGATATGGGGTGTATGTGCGTGTGCGTGCGCGTGTGTTTTCAAACCACAGCGGCCCAATAATATACACCATTTGCATACTCTTCAGAAAAGAGAAAAGCCAGATTGGGGTTGGAGAAGACAGACCTTCACAGCTGAGGCTGCTCCGGCGTGAGCCTGTGTGAAACCACCGAGGCTGCAAGGAAGAACATGAAAGGCTCTTTGAGGTGGTGGGCTGAGGAGCTCATTTAGATGGAGAAACACATGGGAGCCAGGATGTCATTGCGTGCCAGTGCCAGAAAAACCCTGAAGTAAGCAGGTTTGCAGACATCAGACGATGGGACAAACTCAGGGTTTGTGCAGGCAGGTGCGACGCCATCAGTCTCTTGGGAATTCGACTCTGGCACCAGGCTTGAATGGGCCCTAGTGACAGCACTTCTCAAGACTACAAAGGAGCAGTGTGGGAAAGCAAGCACTGATTAAAACGTACTTCCGAAAGGCTAGAGAAAGAGACGGAGGAAAGTACTGGCCAAAGTGTTTGCTTAGCTCCTTGCTCCCTTCATTCAGGGCTACTCATGCGGAAAAGCTGCTCTTTCAGCCGGGTGCTGGATGCCGTCTGAGCCGCAGCCCTACACATGCCCCTGTAACTGAGAGGAGAACTTGGCTCGTGTGCTTGTGGAACGCAGGGATTTTCATGTGGGTTTTTATGGGCAGTAGGTGGCATGTGTGTGGTCCTTCTAGTGTACCGCTGTTCCCTCCCTGCCTGCGTTCACTGCAGAACATTTCCCTTCCACTTGGAGCCGAGGAAAACCCCCAGGCAGGTGGTTAAACACTGGCTTTAAAACCCTGAGGGCTTTAGCCTAAACCTGCAGCCACTTTTGCATGGTTGCTTGAGCCTGGCACCCTCCCACACGTGCCTGTCTCTTGGCCTCCCACACCTCGCCTCTACTAACAGGGCAACAGGAGTGTCCTGCTAGCCCACCCGCTAATACTGTGACTTAAACTAGGACATGGTGCCTTGAAGGCTGCTGCAGCCTGAGTCACGGGGCAGACACCTGCTGGGTTAGCCACAGAGCAGACAGCACTAGCATCTTAAACCTCCGCAGCCAGATCCACCAGAGAGCAAGCCTCCCTGCCCCGCTCCGTCCCTGTCACTGTCACATCTTGCCACAGATCTGGCCGTCTGCCTGCAGCGAAAAGCAGATTTTACATCCCCAGGCATCACTTCCTCAGTCTCCGAGGGAGAAGGGAGCGGCATCAGTGATGAATGCACAGTGAGAGAGAGACTTGTATAATTCAGGGATCACTGAATAGCTGCGAAATGAAGATGCCTTCTGACAACTCCTGCTGCGTGAGGAAGAGTGGGACCAACAGCCCAGTGCCAGAGAGGCTCTGAAGCACTTCCCTACCTTGTGCCACACACATTTACTGGAAAAGGGATCATTTGCAATTCCCAGGACTTGCAGCCAGAGCTCGGGGTTTTTAATGCTTGCACCTGTCAGCCAAATGCATTTGTGTACAAACGCTGCTGTGCACGGATGCCCCTGGTCCTTCCTGACACTCAATCCGTGTAGGAAATGGAACTTTATTTTAAACTCTGGCACTCGCTGGGGGAGATTGTGGGCAGGTGCTACGAGACTCGGTGACTTTGGAGGCGAGCTGGGAGGTGTCACCTTGCTCACAGAGCAGGGGGAGCAGAGAGGAATCAGGGATTGCAAATACAGGCCCTCAAGAGCCGGATTGCTGGAGGCTGTCTGTTGGAATAAGCTCCACTCCCTGCTCACAGGAGTGGTTTTAGGTGCCAATTTTTCCTTGTCGCAGATACTACCAGCATGGCTGTGGTGTATCACCAGCCCACACAGCTCATCATCCCCAGGCTTTGCGAGGCAGCTCTGCCAGTGACAACCGCAAGTCTGTGAGGTTCCTTCCTTTCCTCTTGTGCTGCAGAACCATGCCCAAGGCTGGCCTAAGAGGAGCTACACAGACCTGAGCTGCACAGCTCGTCCTTGCTCCCTTTGGGGTCTGTGATGGGAACAGCCATGCCGCTGCCCCCCCAGCCCAGCCCGATGACCGGGAGGCTCTGAGACTGTGGGCACCGCACACACCCAGGCTCGGGGCACGTGGTGGGGATGGCACACAGGGATGTGGAGGTCATCAGCCACCCCTACCTGATCCCATGGGGTGAGAAGGTGGAGAAGCATTGCAGGAGGTGGGATCCCCAACAGACCAGCCCAAGCAGCTGGTGCCTTTCCTGCTTAGCAGCTCCTCTGGAGTTATTTGTCTAACACAGGTTAACAATCTCTCCTTTTTTACTGCACGGCACATCAAAGAAGACTTTTGTCTCAATGGACTCCTGGCTGGCTGTCAAGTGCCCCAAGGCCTGGCCTCATAGTCCCGCGAGGCCCTGAATTCCTATAAGAAAGTAAGTTTGTTCTTCCCTCCCTCTCTCCTTCCCTCTCTCCCTCCCTCTGCCCAGTGCCTGGCTCTGCACCAAACCACAGGGTCACCCCGCATTCTGCCAGTCCCCTGGCAGGGATGTCCCCATCTCTTCTCCCTAGCAGCTGCGAGTGCCTGGGGGGTGAGGCCCCATAGCACACAAGGCTGCAGGGGCCCTGCCTGTGCTGCACTGTAGCTGGGGCATCGGGGCCTCTTGGTGCATTGGCTTTGCCTCCCTCCTCCCAGACATCAGCAGTAAACCCATGCACGTGAAGCAGTGCCCTGAAAACAGGAGCCACACACGCAGACGTTCTCCCAAAATCAGCCTTCTCCTTTACCCCACCACCCCTGTGCCTCTGGAGCTTTCTGCCAACACATGCTATTGAGGATCAGGGATGCTGCAGCAGTGATAAGTTGCTGTCAAGGCGGCACAGGGAGTAAGCAGGGTTGTGCTTGCATCTTCCCTCCAGCTACTCACAGGCAAGGGTTGCACAGTCTTGCACAAGCAGACCCAGAGGAGGAGGGAGCAAAGATTGTGCAACTGGCAGGGAAGGTAGACCCTCAGGGCTCAAAGAAACCAGCCAAGGATACTCCCAAGAGAGGACTCCTCCAGGCCTCTTTTTGGAAGTGATGTGTCTAACACACCCACCTCTGACTGACTGCACCCGGAAGGACGGAAGGGTAGCAGCAGCACCAGCCTCCCCTGCCCAGCAGAGAAGGGCTTTCCCAAGCACCTCCACGCTGACCGTGGTAAGGGATCTCGGCAGCAGGGTGATCAGCCAGGCAAAAAAACCCCAACCCAAACAAACAGCATTCTTTAATTCCCTCTGAAGCTGATGTGAGGATCCCGAGGGGAGACTCCACTGCATTCCATGGCAGGACTGGCAGTACCTGCCACCAGCCTGCTGAAGCCCAGAGGCTCTTGCTCCCCTGGCACAGGACTTACATCCTTCCATCACCACTCCCAGCTATGGGGGCACTCCGACATCCACCTGATAGAGGCATAATCCTCCTTACATGAGCCCCTTCCACATGGAACGGTGGCTTACATCCTCCTCCCTTAGAAGAATCAAACTTAATGTTTGATCTTGCCCACGTTGCTCAAACACAGCCAGGCCTACCCACCCTTTTCCCATTTCAAAGGGGGCTCCGCTGCTCCACCCCCAGCACCTTCCCTGCGAGGGCTGGAGGCATTTCCACCTCCAGGGCCCGTTGTCTACCAGCAGCACTGGAGACAGCTCAGAAACCACTGTCATTCCCTCCTGCCGCTGCGCATCAGCTGACGGTGAGAGGGAGGCAGGGAGGACTCGCCCGGCTCCTTCCAGGAGCTCACCCCACACATGTCATCCGTCCGGGCTTACACGGCTTTGTCCTTGTCACAGCCTCATGCTAGGAAGAATCGGGAAGTGTCCCAGAGCGTTGCACCGGGAAGACGTGATGGGGAGTTGGGCCGAGGTTATAAGCAAGCGCCCAGCCGCACCCCATTCCTCGGGAATTCCAGAAAGCCCTGCCAGTGGGGCTTCACCCCAGCACAACCACAGTGGGCTCGGCCCAGCTCTGTAAATGTTGCAAGGCAACTATTAGAGCCCGTGGGGCAAATGCAAATTGGTTTAGCATCCTCGCTTCCCAACTGGCAAATACCTTCCCGCTGAGGCTTGTACTCCCTCCGGCTGGAAGAGCTCCAGGGCCCTGCAGCTCCAAATGGGTGTGATTGAAGAGGGAGAGGGACTCAGGAGGCTTCATCTCTTGGCTCAGGCCGCTGCTGATTAGGGGGAGCTACTGTTCCCCATGCTCCTTCTCCAGCATGGCACGAGAGGAGGTGCAAGCCCTATGCAGAGGATGCCTATGGGTCAGCCCCCCCAGCAGAAGTCATGTATGCATCTGGTATGGAGGGTGCAATGCATTACCCTCAGAGGAGATGTGGGGACTGACTCTAGGCAGAAGCATCTACCCAAGCAGAAACATTCTCAGTTCTCTGGTCATAAAATGCTGAATATCATGATCCCTCCCAAGGAGCCTACAGCCAGAATTCCCAAACTCTAACCCTACTAGGCTGTCATAAAGCTGTGCAGTCCTTCAGTGTAATTATAGCACAGAATAACAGCCCCCTGGGATCAGGCACTTCCATCTTCACCCTTCCCCAGCACCAACCATAGCTGATGTTTCATGCTGCATAGGAGAAAGAGATCCTAGCCACCCACAGAGGAAATACCATCACTGCCCAAAACAAGCATAACCACTGGGCAGCCCACAGCTTTAACTGCTTCCCTTTGTGGCTTGGGCAAGGGCAAAATGGGCCCATAAGGAGATGATGTGATGCTTTACACCCAACCCCTTCCCCACCACCCCGCAGAGGGTTGCACCCACCCTGCCCGAAAATGAAGAAGGAAGAGAAAGAAACGATGCAAAGGGAGGAAAGTTTTAGTGGGAAGGTATTTTCCTGCCCTTGACAACCCCCAAGCTGCGGATCTAATCCATAGTTTCACCACCTTGGGTAGAGCTGGGTGATCAGGGCTTTCTGATCCCTTCAATCTGCAAGCAATCAGGCAATGAAATGTGGCAGCACAGGGCTGGGGGTCTTGGGGCTGCTTTTCCTCAACCATGGCTCAGGGTGAGGCTTTGATGTCTGCACTGGGAGACCAAAGAGGGTTGGGGTGCACATCCATCAGTCAAATCCACCACCTGGTCCCCACCCTGTGCCCAGCTCCCTCCTGAACCGAGCATGCAGGAGGACTGCAGGACAAGATGCTGGCGTGACTGTGCAAGCACAGGCAGCAGAGACACCCATCTCCTGCCTCTTCCCATGGCCCCGGCTTGACACACACCTTGCCGCGTAACCATGCCACCCGCGAGCCAGCTGTCTGTAGCCACCCGGTCCCCAATCTCTCCCCTTTCTCCATCAGCCCCTCGGCAACGCCACGTTGGGTTTCACATTGTGACAACTGGGACTCGGTCCCTGCCTCACACAACAACCGGAGGAGGTGAGAGGCGCGATGGCAGCGGAGCCACCGCCGGGCACCCGGGGGGAAGCCGCTTGAGGGGCAGGAGGCTCCCCGGCAGCACCCAGGGACCCGGCTTCCCCTTCCCCTCCAGTGTGGGGGACACCCAAGGGGTGGGCGCATTTCCACCTCCGGAGGGGGCACCGCTTCTCCCGAGGGGGCACCGCTCCTCCGGAGGGGGCAGCCCCGCGGCGGGGCTGGAAGCCGGCCCGGCGGTCGCTCCCCTCAGGGCCGGCTCTGCCCGCCATTAGCGCGCCCGCGCCCCTCAGCAGCCCTTCCCTCCGCGCGGGGCACGCAGCCGCCGCCCGCCCGGCCTCCGAGTCCCCGCCGCGCAGCTCCGCTCCCCGCCGGGGCTTCACCCCGCCGCACCTGCGGGTCGGGAAGCGCCGCCACCGCCGGTCTCCCCCGGCCCAGCTCCGGCTCCGGCGCTGGCGGCTCGGCAGCACCGCCCGCTGCCCGCGATGGAAACTCACCTCCAGGCGGGCCAGGGGCAGGGAGAGGATGAACGCGAAGACCACGCCGAGATTCATGCCGACTTCAGGCCCCGCCGGCTGCGGGCACATGGACGGCGAGCCCCGGGAGGGAAGCGCTTCCCGCAGAGTCGCCCGGCCTCAGGCATCGAGGGCGCCGCGCGTTCCCATCTCCCCTCCGGGCCGGGCTGCTGCTGGTGGGAGAGTTGCGGGCGCCCTTGGAAGAGGAGGTGGTGGTGCTGGAGGGGGGAGGCAGAAGTGATTCTCGGTGACTTGCCTGCCTCGGTGCTATCTCATAAGCCCGGTGGAAGAGAAATGCAGTCCCTCGAAACGATCCGCATCCAGAGTCCGTGTCCCCCTTGCCGCGAGGGATGCTTCAGTGCTGCGTTCTGCTAGGTGGTCCACATGCTGGTTTGCCTCTTGGTTGTCTTGCTTTTTAAAATGTATCTAGGTAAAAGATTTTACATGCAGGCAACAATGGCTCAATGTTCTTAGAGAAAAAGATGCATAAAATAATAATTTAAGAAAAAGAAAAAAAAACTTTCCAAAGTTTAGTGCGAAATCCAAAAAAATTTAAATCTTCCTTAAGGTGTCCTGCTCTTAAAAAGCTCCTTTCCTTCCTTACACACACTTGCTTTTTAGTGAGAAGTTGCTAGCATACATTGAATTTCTTCTTCTTACATTAAGATGCTGGCTTGGGCGCCTTCTCGTTCGAAGTGTTGGCCGTTCGCTTGGACGTGAGGTTTGCTTTGGGTTTGGAGACAGGTGAGAGCAAATGTTTTCTCCCTGGGTTGTGTGTGTGTGTATGTGCAGGCGCTGAGCCTTGACAAGCCTCAGAGCGGAGCTGCTGCTGCCTCCCGCGCTCTGTTGCAACAAGGAAAGACAATAAAAAAGGAAAAGAAGGAGAAAAGGTGAAACTGAAGGGGAGGCGAGCGAGCCGATGGGTCTTTATTTTAGCCTGCGAGCTGCAAGCGAGACTAAGCTGGCACTCGGGGCTGCTCCTTTTATAAGCAGAGGAGATGGGTGGAGCATAACTTGCCATCCTCCTCTTGGCTGGGTATCAAGGCGAAAATCTAGAGGGAGTAGCAGCCCATTGCTGACAAAATAAAAAGTGTGTTAATTTAAATGATAAATTAATTAAAAATGACTAATGCGGCAATAACCCGTGTAATGTGGCTTTAACATCGCGTGAGGAATGGGGACAGAAATTCCTTCCTCCTTAGGAAGAGATAAGAACAGAGGAGTTCCCGGCATGGTAGTTTGTTATTTTTTTGGCCTCGGGTTCTCACTGTTGCAAGGTGAGTGGAGCATTTCTCTCACTTCCACTCGCCTTCCTCCCTGCCCTGCTGCACCACGACCTCCAGGGAGAGAGACGGCTTTAATACCTTAACATCCCTTTGTGTGCAGGGGGAAAGAAATGAAAGGGCAGAGAAATTGAAACATTGCTGCAAGACAAGCTGGTGTTGCTCATGGCACCGGGAGGTATTTTGCTGCGTGATTATCTTCACGATATAATAACATCTGAAGGGAAATTAAGCAAGCAGATATCTGCTGGAGAGTGCGGGGAGAGAGATGGGGAGAGGAAGGCTGCTAACAGGTGAGTTCAAGAAAGAGTCATATCCTATGGAAGAAACACCCGTGCGCACGCCCTGTCTTGTACATACGGGTGACCTCTTGGTATGGAGTTACACGCTTGCAAAGCACGCTCCTGGCACAACCAGGAGGGGTTTCTGCACCATCTTTGTGCAGGCTCATATCCACCATACATTCCTGCACCGTCATGCACCGCAGGCACTCAGCAGGCGTTTGCTCTGAATCCCAAGCATCTTCCCTGCTTTTTCTATGCTATGCACATGCTTCTAGTCGAGCCACTCGCATACACAGCTACGTGCAAATTTTGTCTCATTCACACATCCCTGGGCATCCATGTGTTCTCCTTCACTCTCCCCCTCTCCCTTCCTTTCTCACATACATACACCCACTGGCATACCAGTGGCCTCATCTCACAGCATCACACATGCTCCCTTTAGACTATCTAGGTTCCTGTGAGCCTCATGCAGACAACCCTCTCTAAAGCATATAGTCTCACACCAGTGCTCGTGTGTACCCTGTCCAAAGTGTCCAGGTATGAGGACCAGCTACCAGAACTGAGCAGCAGGCAGCCCACCAAATGATCTTCTGTAGTAGGCATCTGACAACAGCTCCCAGTTTGGCTAGCTACACCCCTGAACCTGACTTCAGTCTCATGGATGTGGAGGTTGGTCAGGAGGCACAGGGGCACAAGGAGGTCTGGGTGTCCTCCATAGCTTTCTTAGAATAGCATCACTCCTCTGCTCCTCCTGTCAGGGACACAGGTAACTCAAGCACAAAATGAAGGGTACGGCAGCATGTCAAGATGCTCTTGGGTTGCAAGGGATCACTGTAATTCACCCTGGCCGAGAAGAGAGCCCAGATTTCCCCACAGGTGGAGAGTTTGTCAGAGTCATGCTAGCTCCAAAGCCTGGGCCATTTGAGGTGCATGAATGCAGAGATAAGGAGTGTCCTGGGAGTCCCTCACACTGAGTCTAAAGTCAGGCTCTGTCCCAGTTTTAGAGCTCAAGTGGGAAGAAGTGGAAATGCAACACATACCTTTGCTCTTTTCCACCTCCAGAGACCTTAACAGGACTTTATCTTAGATGCTCCAGCCATACTAGCGCTGTCCCACCCCAAATTCCTCAGGGCGCTTAGAATTCCCCTCATTCTCCATCCTGGTCCGCCAGCATTTCACATGATGACAATTTGACTCCAAACCCCAACTACCCTAATGTCTACCTGGGTGCTGAAACTCCTTCTGAATCAGTGGAAGGTTCCAAAACACAGTTATAGAAGGGCCTGGGTCCATCTCAGCTTGCTCCAGATGGCATCAGCTAAAGGAATTATGTCGTTCTGGGCTCCCTGGCAATCAGTGGGGGGAAAGCTGAGAATTTGAATAGCCAAACCAGCCTCTGGAAGTCCTTCTGTTTGTGTAGATGGAGTTGAGGGCAGAAAGGTCCTGAATGTCCATGATACCATTACATGTTCAAAGTTCGTAACGGGTAAATGGAGGCTTATGTGCCCTTTGAGGATCTCTGCCCCTGAATAACCTGGCGTGGATCTACCACTTTCATGCCACCTTGTTCAAGCTGTGTAGGGTGTCCCCCACACCACAATGGCTCCCTGGCCAGGACAGAAGAGCCTGTGTGTGGGGAGGTTAATCAAACTCTTCAGCAGGGAGAGATACCACCACCAGAGAGAAGAAGGAGTCAGCAGTAAGCTAGCAGGGACTGCTGCAGATTCCTTGCTCAGTAGCAACATGAGCTGCTGCAGGGCCTGGTTTTGGGGATGCTATGTGTGGGTTTATATTTCTTAAATATCCGGCTACATTACACGCAAAATGAGATAGAAATAGAGTTATTTGTTTTCATGTGGATGATGCTGGGCAGTTTTTAGAAGCTTGACATCAGAAACAAAAAGCTAATCCCTGCTGAACCTCCAGACAGCAAGGAAGAGGATGTTTGGAATTTGACTAATCAGCTACCTATGACCCTGCCTGGAAATAGAGCAAAATGACATTCAGGCCACTCAGGCTTCAGTCTCTTTTCCGTACTCTCTCTGCTTTTAAGACAGGGACAGACTTTTTTCTCTAGTGAGGTCTTTAGACTGACTAAAGGCTGGGCCAGCCTCACTGGTGTTGAGTTCAACAGGGGCATGTGCACTTTAAACTGCTGTGCCTTGAGCTGGCTGGGCGCTCCTTGTTTTATCTTGTTGTGAAATGACCTTGTCGTTTATCCTACGAACCCTCAATCCAATGGGCCAACTCTTACCTTCCCCTTACAGGCCTTCGGGGTGGCTGTGGAGGCCAGTGGGGGCTATCAGTGTCCCAGATGTCACAGAACAAGAGTTTGAAACCACCACTGCATATGGTGGGAAGGTATTTCGAGGCTACATGAAGCGGCTGGACCATAACTATATCCTGTTACAGCACTGAGAATTGACGAGGTCCAGTCACAACTGTGCTAGATGGCAATGGCCCCACAGACAAACCACAACAAAAGCAGAGATTTCGTAAGAGCCTGCAGCAGGGTTTCTTATTAAAACACTTTCATCGCCACTATTGCTTTCCAACCTGCAAACAGCTGAACTCATCTCCTCGGTTATTTTCTTATCACTAGGGAGCAGGGCAACACGTGTCCGAGGACAATAGGCAGTTCCTTGCTGCAAGTCTGCTCTCCCCTCACCTCATGTCAGTGGAAAAAATGACCTACGGGCCACCATCCACAGCGGTACGATGTGAGGGGTGATATCTTTTTTCACCTATTTTAGTGAGGGGAGGGAATTGTGAAACAGCAGGAAGCAAACAGGGCTGGCAATGGAAAGCAAGACTCAGTCCAACCAGCTGAGGTGTCTCAGCCTCTCCATGATGAGCCCTAGTTTGAAAAACAATCAATGGAAAGAAATTAGGAGGTGTTGACAGGCAGCGTGTAGTCAGACCGCCCACTCAAGGTACCTAACTTAGGTGTTGCTCCCGCTCCGGTCTCTACATTCAGGGGAACAATGAGCAATCTCTAACGCCTACTCTGCGGGGCTGCCGCAGCCGTCAATGGAGGGGAGCAGCCGCAACACACCGGAATGAAGAGCCTCGAGTAAGTTGTATGCCTAGTTTACACCAGGAGGCCCGTTCTGTGGGCGCATCGTTTCTATGCCACATCTCCTGTTTGTATGAGGTTTCTCCTGACTCAAGCAATCAGAATAGAGTCGTCGTATGCAGCTTACGCGGCAGTTTGCACCATTTGCCGCAGAGGCGGCTGCCATGGGAGCTGCCCTAACAACTGAGTTCGGTCTAACAGAGGAAGAAAGGGGAAGAGAGACCAAAGGAAGGAGACAGAGACAGTCAAAGAGCCTGGTGTTTATATTTGGTGCTGAAGAAAGGCAGAGCCTCGGGGTACCCAGGGCTTGCATAATTCACCTTCTTGCCCCTGGCGCTGGCAGGGAAAATGCTTTCCAAGGATGAGTAAAGCCCTCACAGAGCAACTGGCTCCAGGGGAAAGGGAAGGTGTCACCCTGCGAGCAGGCGCTCAGTGGCACCTTGCCAGGCTTCCTCCGGGAACCCCCTCCTCTGCCTGTCTTTCCCTGGTGGAGGGATTCCCCCAGCCCCTCACCACCTCCTTCATCTCACCCATTCCAGGCATAAACCTGGCAGAAAGGGGAGGATGGGGAAGTGGAACGAGATGCACGCAGTGGGAAGGGCACAGCCCCTGACAACAGCAAAGAGGGAGAGGGCTCGTGCCGGCCGCAGCTTGCTGCCCCACGCTTTGGGGTGAAGGAGAAGGCAAAGGCGTTTCACATCTCTGAGGATGTGCAGCTCGAGCAGGATTCAGAGAAAACACAAAGCTGAGGGGACCGATTTCCCAGTGCTTTCCCGTGCCCATGCACGTTCCTATGCCAGGTGGGGAGGAGGGGATGCAGCCTTCCCTGCTCACACCACCATATAGCTCTCCCCCCACAGTTCCCAAGTTTAGGGTGAAAGGGAACAATTTCCTTACTCTGGCAACCATCCATTATGTCTATGGATCTGCTCCCCACCCCATTCCCCCTCTCTTTCCTGTTTTGATGAAAGGAAAAAATGTTCTGCTTTCCTTCTTTATTTTTCCAGACTGGTGAATAGCACTCGAAAGGAATTTCTCTCCCTCCCCCCTTTCCCTCTCCCAGTATAACAAATATATATGTGTGTGTGTGTGTGTGAACACACCACACGCCGCAGGTCATCTGTTGTTTTTCAAGAGGCATATACTATTTTTGTTTCCAAATTGATCGGGTGGGCAGCGGTCCCCCTTTCCACTGACACCACCCCAAACACCGCTTCCCCTGCCCCCGGCCTCTGCCACTCACCGTCTCCCCATCCTTTGCCCCTGGGTCCGCAGCAAGCGGCGGTGGCGGTGGCAGCAGCGAGAAGGAAGCTTGCTAAGCTGGAGTAAAAATAGCCCCAGCAGTTACTCAGCTCAGAACGTAACATGACTCATGATGTGAAATGAAGATGAGGGTCGAAAACCAAAGGCAAGCGGCTCTGCTCCCCACACACCTGCTATTGCTGCCCACATCGCAGAGCAAAACCCACTCTAAATACTGCTCAGTGGGGGTCAGGGCGTCGGACAAGGTGGAAAGCCCTGTGCGCACTTCCCACAAGAGCTGGTCCTCCCACCTGCACCCATTCAGTCACACTGACACCAGCAGCAGGTGGATTCGGTGACGCTGCGCCCAACCCCCTGCTTACTTACCTCCCGTAAGTCATGAGCTCTGAGCAAAACTGGCCTCCCACTGATACAGCAGGACGCAACACCCTCTGCCACCCATATGCCGGTGCAGCCAGCGGCTGGGTTGCAGCAGCACTAATGCAGCCAGTCACCCCGGTTTGCCTGCACTCTCCATGGCCTGAGCCTGTGGTGGGGGAGATGAGTGGGTTCATGCCCATAGCCCACCCTGTGTCCTGTCCCCATTGCCAGGAGGGTGGTGTGGAGGACATCCTGCTCCCCAAGGAGAGCACAGTGGGAGGCAGGCCGTTGCTATCTGCTGGGCTGTGTAATAAAGGAGGGAGTTTAAAAATAGACTTTGAGCTGTGCTGCCGGAAAGGCAGTGAGACGTATAGAGCGGGTGTGTGTTTATCCTACACGCCCTGTATCTGACACCCCACTGGCATGGGGACCTGCCCCACACAGCAAAGGTACCGCTCACTGGTCATGGGTGCTCACTGTGGGGCCCTTGTGCCAGTCCTTAACCATTGCCTTGGCCATGCACGGTGGAGGGCAGCGGGTACCAGGGCTGGTCAGAGACCCAGCACCACACCCCAAGGCCATTCGGAGCGGTGGGACACACACACCTCTCACCCATGCCAGACCAACCCAATCTGCGACTCCTCCACCCCCCGTATACCCAGACAAAGTGGCATCTCTCAGGACAAAGCCATTCAATAGATCCCCTGCCCTCTGCCCTCTCCCGAACAATGAGAAATCAAGGAATATTGTCCGAGCTGAATAAAAAGATCTAAATTTAGAGTGTCTGATGTGTTCTTGGTTTCCTGCCATGACTCCCCTCCTCCTCCACGGCCTCTCTTTTCATTGCTCGCTAGCCTTGTGCACAGAAAGGTTTCTGATGGGGTGAGATCACCAGCGAGACCCTGTCTCCGCAGTGATGAGACAGAGGGGAATTCCAAGTTTGACTCTGGTCTCTGTTTTTGCAGGGCAGGGAGGAGAAGAACACACCGCTTTTTGCCTCACACACATAGATGTGCAGCACCGAGAGGCAAACCGAAGGTCAAGAGGGAGGGGACTTTTCTCCCACTCTCGGTCTCCTCATGTCCTGGCCCTGCCGTTCCCAAACGTTCTGTCCATCTGTTTCCACCTGCTAGTGGCATCCTCACCTACAGCTCTGCCGTGGCGAGTCCTTGGAGCAGCGTTATCCTGGTGCTGTTCCAGCCCAGAAGCCCTGGCTTGCAGGACCCTCACCGTCCTCCCACTTTCCCAGAGCGCTTCTGGCAAGAAGCAAGCAGCTCAGAAAGCGCAAACAGAGACAGAAACAAGCCTGTCCCAACTGAAAAAAGGGCCAAGATGGGAGGGAGAGGAGGGCTGTTATCCAGCAATGTACTCCTGATGTTTAAACAAGGGACTCCCTTGGGTTCGTGCCTGATAAGGCTGGGTGTCAGGGGAATCTATTCATTTGTTTTCCTCTTTAAACAAAAAAGCCTTCCCATAACCACAGTGAGGAGGGAGCCAACACCTCTTGACGAACAGGCTCGTCTTAAGAGCACATGTGGGAAGCCTTTCTTGCTCCTGGAGAGGAAAAAGAGCCATGACTCTGAATACTGACCACACTGCTCAGTGTCACTGGAAAGGGGAGTATGGACCAGTGGTGTTTTCTGCTCAAAGATAGACACCAGGAGCTGACTCAAGCATGCCGGCATGTCTGCGGGGAGCCTGGAGGTGCAGAGGTCCTTTCCAATAGCGGAATCCAGGCAGATGGGCTGGGGGACTGCCTCAAAAGCAAGGAAAATTCCTCCTTGCTCTCCTTCAGCCTTGAACAGTATCTCCTAAGAGCCTCCTCCGACTTTCCCCATGTTGGTGGCCGAGCTGGTGAGCAAGTGGAGTTTTCCAGCCAGCCAGGCTCTCCCACACTGCTCTCCCACACTCCCTTTCCCTGGCTATGCAATCTGGCAGGGAGGGGGGATTATGAGTATTTTGTATTATTATTATTACTGTTATCTCCATTTTGCCAAGAGTTTGGGGGCAGGGTCTTTGGAATTGCTCTCATGTGTGTTGAGGACAGCACACAAAGCGTGCCAGAGCCATTGGTGGGACAGGAGAGGGAAGGAGCAGCACCAGGTGCTCACAGTGAGGAGGAAAGGTGCCACAGTCGTGTGAGCAGGCAGAGAAACTGAGCAATGCTGGACCCATTGAGGCAGAGGGAAATGCCCCCAGTCCTTTCTTCCCTCTTAGCCAGCGTGCATGTCACATGAAGCTCAAGAAGCAAAAGGGAGAGCCAGGAGAGTGAGTTCAATGCCCGTTCCCAGCTAGGAGGGATTGGCAGCGCCAAAGACTGGGGAATGGAAAAGTTCAGGTCTCCTGTTCCATGTGCAGCTGCTGCCAGAAAGCATCAGGCTAAGGCACGCAGCAGGGTGGGAAGGGAAAAACCAGCATTAAGGCCACTGGAGATGAGGCCGTATACCATGGTCTGGATTGTCACCAATGTGGGGGAACAGCAAGAACAGGGCTTATTCCACAAGAGAGGACATCTTGATAGATGAAGCGGGAAAGCCAGCACTGAGGAGCCACAGAGGCAGAAGAAGGGATGCAAAAGTGCCCTAGTGTCACTGGGGAAGCAGTGGGGTTCAAGGCCCATGGCCTTCACCCAAGGAGGAGGCATGAAGGCAGGTCCTGCCCAGCCCCAGGACCTGGCTCCTTCATGTGCAGCTCATGTTCTCAGTTCACAGCCAGCAAGCAGCAGCAGGGGTGCTACTCCACACAGGGCACCAGCCCAGCACCAAGCATGCCTCCAGCACAGTCCCACAGGTGATCAGCACCGCCAAGGTGACAATGGGGACATATTCCAGTCACAGCCCTAGACAAGGCACTGTCTGGGTAGGTGCAACACGAGACAGGGCTGGAGACAAAGCTGCGACGTAGGTCCAAGTTGCATCCTGGAGACAAGGATACCACCTGGAGTCCATCTAGGACAACCAGTCTGGAGACTGGGACAGCTGGGCACAAGGGGAGGCACAGGTACACCTGCAACATATCTCAGGACAGAAGCAGGTATCTGGACCTGAGCTTGAATAGAGCCCATGGGCAGAAGGGTGGTGTTCCCAGGTGAGCCTGGCTGGGGACATTAAGCCCCAATGATACATTGAGGGCACTACCAAGCCTCAGCCAACCCCATGGCAGGGCATCCCCAGCTTTTCAGGGAGCGGGGCCTGTAAATCGGTCCCTGGTGAGGCTCACCATCCAGGCAGGATGTTGATTACCTAAACTAGCCAGAGGGAAAAGAGGCTCAAAAGCCAAGACACACCTGAGCAACACGTAGTCAAGCTGAACTATCCTTTTCTGGCCTCATCCTCCTTCTGCTCACTCTCCCTTTCCCTCTGGAATGAGGGAATGCAAGATACTGCCTCCATCTCTGAAATCCATGCCAAGAAACTCTTATTTTTAAATTCACAAACAATGACCTAGCAGCTGCTCCAAGGGTTTTTTTTCTTTTCCTTGCTAACAGAGTGGAAATTATATATATATTTAATTAGCTCATCGCTAAATTTCCCTTCCCACCATTCTTCATTAAAGGCAGATGTAAAATGACCCCCGACTCCAATCTCTATTGAAGGGGGTGTGACCCCTCTCCATCGAGCAGAAGTTTCCAGAAAGCCAGTTTCTCCCATCCTGCCTCTTTGCTTTGTCCAATTGTTGGTAGAGGGAGCCAAGAGTTTAAAATGCCATTTTGGCTGCCTCTCCATTATCTTGGGCAGAGGGAGGGTTGAGATACCTCAGAGGACGGAAAAGTCCCAATAAAGCAGGGGAGTGCGGTACAGATATACCCTCATGTCCTGCAGGCCCTTGGACCCAGCTGGGATCCAAGGATGCTTTCTTGCTGTTACAAAACCCCAGCCCTATTTTTCTTCTAAATATCTGTTGCCTCAGGTTCTTGAAGTCAAGCACCTTCAGGTCTTTACCTCCTGCACCCAAACACTGGCCTTTCCCCATGCATTGGCCACATGCCACCTCAGGGACTTCCTGAAGGGTCTGGGAGCTCCTCACAGCCTTGCACTGCCCGGACAGGGCTGCCTGCACCTCTCAAACACACTGCACTGCAGGTAGTGCTGCCAGTGCTGTCAGAGGACCGTCACCACCACATTAGGATTGTCTAACACAGTGCCTGCATTCATCAGCCTGAGGCACGACAAGGGGACACAGTCTCCTGTTGACACCTCTGATTAAAAACATGCAAAACACTTTGTTTTCTTCATAGTGCCCCTGAAGGGATCCCCCGAAGGCATTATGTTGCTTCTGTCCCCTTTTTTGAGGAAGGGTGCTGGCCTGATTGCCTCGGTCCCTAAGGTCCAGGAATGATGAAGGAGAACACATCTCCTTTTTTATCCCCAGCTCGCCAACCTGCCAAGCTGTTTGTGTGGACAGAAGGAGACAGGGTTCATCCCACGCCCTCCCTCTACAACCACCATTCCCTGGTTGGAGAAGGAGCACGTGCACGGAGGTGCAGCAAAACCTTGTCCTTTCCACTGAAGCAGCCAACCAGGGATATTTGAAACATGGATTTTTGGTACCTTTGCCACATCTCAATCTTTCTGCCAACCTTCTTCTCATTCTCCCCCCACTCTTCCCAATTATTTATAGCCTGACTCTCGACTTAACTAAGCAGAAAAGAATAGCATGGTGGATGCTTCTGGCATGCTTGCGTGCCACAGCAACTTGGACATGCCTCCAAGCCATCAGTCTAGGTGGTTGGCTCATTCTTTGAGAGATGTCCTGCAGGATTTTGGAACGAACAGTCACTGGATGCATATGCTGTGAGTTAGACCCCTCTAGACCAAGTCAATCTGCTTGGTACAGGTCCAAGACACGATATGCCAGACTGCCTGTTTTGGACCTGGCTGTTGTTGGCAAGCCTGGGCTTCTGTGCATTGCCAGGGCCCCATGCTGGGTATGCCTCAAAGCTTGGGAGTTGTTTGATTATTGCCTTAATCTTCTGCAGTGTCCGAGCCACAATAGAAGGTCAAATCAGACGTAAAGGCCAGCCCCTGCCACTGCTCCGGAGTGACTGCGAATAGGTCAGACTTATCTCGAGAAAACACAGCTCTGGGAATGGCGCGGCCCCTCTTGTCAACCTGTTTGGCCTCTCTTTCTCCTTCCATCCTCCTCCATTGCCACTTGCTCCCAGTGGGACCCTCCGCAGAGCTGTCGTGGCCGCGGGAATCTCAGCAATGCCAGACACACAAAGCCCTCTCCGGTGACAATAGCTCCTTCCTTCCTTCCTCCATTCCTCTTTCCACCTCTGCAGCACTCACACGTTCCCAGGTCTGCTCCCAGGGCTTGCCAGAAGGCCCTGAGCAGAACCACCACCCCCCACCCCCCCCCCCCCCCACCCCGGCCGGCCCCCCCCCCCCCCGCCCCCCCCCCGCGGGC
>NDXB01007024.1:114138-133635 GCA_002631895.1 Agapornis roseicollis
CCCCCCCCCCTCCAGCCTGGCTGGCCCCTGCCGTGCAGGGCAGCCAAGCGGGTGCTTCTGGGGAGGAGGGGTATCCCTGGGATGCGGCTCTGCTTGGGAACAGACGTATTTACATCCCTGTCTGTGACTGAGGGTGTGGTTTCAAAACTGGCGTGATCCGCTTGGAAAAAAGCTTCTGGAGAAAGTGTCTCCCCTGCCTTCTCCCCTCTCCCTCCAGCTGTGCATTCCCTCTTCTCTTTCTTCCCTGGTTTGTGCGTTTTGCTGGGATCGTTTTCAGCCGGATCAGCTCCAGCTTGCCACCCTGCCACCTGTTCGCTCATGGAAGCTGGAAAAGGCATGGCCATGAGGGAGGCACCAGCCCTTTTTGGTGGCATCTGAAGCTTTAGACCAGTGAAAACCAGTCCTGAAACACCCACTCCCAATCCCTCTCGCTTTATGCTGGGGAGTATCCCTGTGGCTATGCAGGATGTATGTATCTAGGGCTCTGCCTCTATGCAAGGGATGCTCCACACATCTCCAGCAGACCACAGAAGTGTGTGCAGGGAGATTTTTGCCATGTAATTTCTTACATGGAAATGACCCAGATGTTCTCTATAGGCTCATGTGTGAGTCCCTATCTGCGCCTGTGAGATCATCAGTGTTTCCTGTGTGAAGCAGCCATGCACCATGGCACAGCTTTGCCTTTTTCAACTTGCTCACACTGAGTTTGGTGAGCCTGGAGCTGGGAGCCAAACCCGCAGGAGCTGCTCTGTCCTTTGAACCTCAGCTAAGAGAAGTGAGGCTGGAAGAAACAGCATGGTTGCTGTAACGCACTGTCTTCTCCCCCTCCTTCTCAGGCTGTTTCCTGAAACAATTCCTATACAGGACAAGTTTCTGTTGCAGTCAACTGTTAGGTTAATGAAACCCTGAATTAACCTCCCTTTTCTCCCTCCTCTCCAGGGAACCAGTCCCAGTGGGCAAAGCAAATCCTGGCTATCTGTTCTTTGCTCTGAGGGAGGCACATTCCCAAGGACATGTGTGGGAACTCCAGCTGGAGTGACCTGTGGGTTGAGGGCTGGCTGATACGGACCTTTAAACCCCCTTGCATGTGTTTGTGTAGGGACACTCCCCACCTCACCGAGGATGGTAGGAAGAGCTGGAGGGAGAGCTGGGATTGTGCAATTGGAAATTGTCTCACCCTACAGACAGCAACCCCGCAGGGCACCAGCAGATAACAGGGCAGTGGCTGGTAAAGGTGTGAGAGCTCTCAGGCATTGCCTTAGCAAGGTGTTTGCTGGTCCCAGATTGGTGCTCTGGTTTCTGGAGCGTGACCTGGCTGTGGGGCTTAGGAGAAATTATTGGATTTGAAGAGAGGCTGCTCCCTTCCTTTGGGTGCCTTTCCACCTAGGAACAGAGCCACTCAGACTACTGGCTTAGCCATGGGTGGTGAGCATCTTTTAAGACCTGATGATGATGGACTAATCAGTGTGGTTTTTTCTAATGCAGTGCTTTTCCTCATTCAAGGCTTGCTCTGAGGTTCCTGCCTGACTCCACATGTTTCCAAAAATTACCAATCTGAAGACATAAGTTTATTAATACTGTGTATTTATTCGTTTTCCTGCCTCTTCTTCTGGATTGAGAAGTTGCAGCTTAGCTCATGGTGAGACTAGAAGAATCTTTCCCTCTGCCTTTTATGTTCAAGTCGCCACACTAAAGGAGAAGGCCTCCCCCTCAGTTGCACCTTCACTGCATCCCAGGTATGGAGCAATGCTGACCTCCTTCTGCTGAGGGACTGAGCTCATCAGGAGCCAATGGCAGCAAGGTGTTCTCTGGTCCTGTTCTAGCTCCAGGCAGAGATGCAGCAATGGGTTCTGAATCATAAAGACCTGCAATTTTTGCTGGGAGGTGGTGCTGGGAAGAAATGCCAAACCCAGACTGATGTTTCAGTGGGCAAGCTGGAAGGGGCTGGGGGAGGGAGTGTGAGTTATACAGAACAGATCCTTTACTCCTGCCTGGCACTAGCAATAGTAACAACAATAGTAATATTCATCATCACCACAGTATTCAGATATCAATTTCCATCTTGCAATTTCTGTGTGTGCAGTGACTCATTTATTTTCCCTGGTGAGACAGGGAGGAATTGTTAGCCCATGGCAGATGTGGGGAACCAGGCATCCCAAGCACTGCGGAGAGGAGCAGTAGTGGGGTTTAGTCAATAAATTGGTCCCTGACTTCTATTTCCATGCCCATAAGACTCTGCATGGTAAGTGTCTGCTAAAAGATGACTACCCTGTCATGGTACCCCAGCCACAAAGGACTCATGAATCAAAGTAACCGTCTCTCTAAAACTATTTGGGATTGTATTTTCCCCAGCAAAGCTGTTAATGGTATGTGGGCACATGGGAAGGTATTTACCACCACTGTAAGATCCTGAAAGTCCTGTTACGGGCTTTAATGCTCAGTGCTGTGGCTCTGGCACCTCACAGTGGGACTAAATTGGCTAAGAAGCGTGTCTAACCATGGAGCCACCCGTGTGACGCATGAGCCACCAAGTGCAATGAAAGGCAGGCTCATGGATGAAGCCTTTTTCCCAGGCCAGCCTCCCCCGCTCCCAGCTGTGCTGAGCAGGACCCTCTTTGCAGTGATGGGACGTTGCGTCTGCAGCTCCATGTCATCGCTGGCTATGCCTGCCCGGATTCAATAGCAGCCATTGTCCTGGGGAAAGGTCACCCAAGCCAGGCATGCAGACACCAGCGAGCGTGGAGGCTGATGCTGGAACATCTGAGCACGAGGAAGGGAAGTGGGGGCAGAGGGCAGAGGGGACCAAGGGGATGGAAGGGGCAAGGCTGTTGGAGGAGGTTTGAGTTGACTTCGCCTTGGAGAAGGCTTGGGGTCTGTACGTAGTGAGGAATAGGCTGATTGACATAGGCCTTAACAGCTTGTATTTGTGTGGGCAGCACCTGGACCCTTGTTGGGAAACATCTGACACCAGAAAGCTCAAAGCTTTCCCAGGCAATCTGCTTTTCCCATAACTGGCTGCACTTTTCTTCCCGCCCTGAAAGCAGCGCTTGCAGGGCTTTAATGGCTTTAGCACCACACCTACAGCCGACATCACCTAGTCTCCTTTTACACGTCTTGGTCCCCAGACAAGTGCTGTGATTTAGTATGTCTGGCCTTGTGCTGAGCGACATAATGGAGGAATGTCCTTTGCACAGGATCCCATCGCCTTCGTTGTCCTGACAAGGCGCTATGTTAGCATTGCTGAGGAGTTTTGTGCCTGTTCAGTGAGACCTTTGCTCCCCAGCCTGTTAGCAGTTGGTTGTTTTTGTGCTTCTTACTGAAGCACCGCAAAGAAGTGGGGCTGGAGCCATTCTGGCAGTCGTTTCCTTTCCCTTCATCTCTTCTCTCTGGAAAACACAGTGGAATTTTAGTAACAAATATTCCTCCAATTTCACGATCAGATGTCTGGGTCATGAGTCCCACCCGGGTTTCTCTAGCACAGCTTCTACCATCCCAGGGTGGGCGTCTGCCTCCACCAATCCTGCCTGCAAAGATATCCATGAAACCACTCAGAAAGTCAAAGCAATTGCCAGCATTTTTTCCTAATCTATTCATAGTTCTGCAGGTCTTTAGTCAATGCTCTGGAAGCATATGCCATTGGGTGATCATCTTGCATTTGAACAGCTGCTAATCTCTGCAGATTTGCATTCACTGGGGGTTTTTAGCCTCCTCATTAGTCTCAAGGCATTTGGTTTTGGGGTTTCTATAACAAGTATTCTTTTATTTTCCAAAGCAGTTCTCATTATCGGAGGGATCACCCTGGGACAATCATTCTCCAGGGAGAACGGAATGGAGATAAATCAGAGATGCATTTAACTTTAATTCATTTAACATGCTCAGGATGAGCTGGAGGGTGGGCAGGGCAGCAGGGGAGAAAGAAAAGTGAGAGCAGTTTGCCCCCAGGTACCTGTTGAGAGAGGCCTGGCTCATTACTTCATGAGACATCCTCATTTAGGAAAGATCACAGACCTGGGTTTTGCCCCAGACCCTGTGGAACCTCGCTGTGCCCCTGGATATGTCTGCAGATCTCCAGGAGGCTCCTCCATTTTGGGATCATTCTTCCTAAACTTTCCCCTCCCAGCCTTCTCCCTGTCCTTCCTATGCAAGTCAGGGAACCAAGAGGGGGCAAGGCAAAGCAACTGTTCCAAACCCTGCCTGCAAAAGGAGGTCCACCAGAGCACACGGCCAGCAGGAGACCCCAGGAGCGGAGGGTGTGCAGTGGTGCTGGCACAGAGCTGGTAAAGCCTCCGGAGCCCAACTTCCTGAGCCTGCTTGAACCTGCTCTTGTGCTCTGCCAGGCTTCTGTGCATTGGCACCGGCTCCTCTTCAACGAAAAAATAAGGGGACTTTCCCAAGTATCCTCCTTTAGCAGTACTGAAATGAAATGGCTCCAAGAATGGACTGTTCTCCACTCCAAATACCCCGCTGCCTTCACCAGGCTTGTCTCTGCAAGGACCTGTGGTGGCTGTTACTAGGGTTGGAGTTCCTCTCTTTGTCCAATTGCTTCTTCAGACTCCAGTTATGATTCGTGGTCAGTTTAATTCCAGATCAGCACAGCAGCTGCAGGCGTTTCTACGCTCTCCATCCCTTCAGAGGCAGGCTTCTGTAAGAGACCTCTGTTACTCAGAGAAGGGTCCTTGCAGCCTCCAGCGTGAGGAATATTTGAGCTTTCTTTGACTTCAGCTCCACAAAGGTGCTGAGCAGACACTTTCATTTTGGATGCTTAATGACCAGTCCCTCAGAGCTTTGTCTGTGTAGCTAAAATCCCCAAGGTGCTATCAGAAAAGGACAAAGATTAAGCACCATGAAGTATTTTCTTCACTATGTTCAGAATCCTGGGACCCTGTTGCCAAAATGGAGTTGTTTAGAGCCATAGCCATCTGAGATGTTTTAGGGCATCTGAGATACATGAAGGGGGCAGGCAGATCTGCCACGACACTTACTGGAGACCAAGACCTGTCTGGAGCAGCAGCTGGAGGCCGGGCAGGATTCACTAGTGCATCTGAAATGAAACTGGATACCAGTATTTGGGCGACTGCATCAAATCATGGCTGAGTTGTACGTGGGTCCCCAACCTGAGTGAGACAACCTCAGGATGAGCAAAAACCCAAGAGCTCAGTAAACATGGCACTACCAAGCCTTGCAAGCGCCCTGTCTTCTCTGCCAAACCCAATCCGGTTCCTGCACTAGTGCTGAATTGAGCTGCTTGTCACTTCTGCAACAAAATAATTTCATCCCCGCTCAGGCTGGCCATCTGTTCACTCTCTGGATTCATGTGATTTTATGCCGTAGCTCTGTAACCTGATGATCAATAGCTTCACCATTGCTGGCAGCTGCTGCACTGCACAGAATCTTTCCCAAGTGCTCTTCTTACATGGATGGGTGAAAGGAGCCTTCAGATTTCACGAGTATTTTGAGCAGGAGCTTCTTCCTGCTGCCACAAGAATGGAGCACGGGTCTCCGCCATCTCTGCTTCTCTCATATGCAGTGTCTTAAATTGTTTCAGCTTTTCTTGCCTCCCTTAAGGACCTCGCTGCTATAGGGGCACCTAATGGCCCATGGCTACCTCCTACTGTCCTCAGCCAGAGGGCTTGACCTGTTCTGCTTCTGCGGGAGATGGAATTGGCTTTGGTCACTGTGTGAGCATGCTGCAACTCACTGCAGGGCTGATAAGAGCCTGAGCTTTATTTCTCGGCCTCAGTTACGTGACTGATCAAGGTTGTGGTGAGTTCTATCACTGTCACGTGGCTGGGGCCACCATGCACTGCCTGTGCTCACTACCCAGTGGAGTGTGTGCTGGGACTGGCACAAGATCATGGTGCCCCAGTGCAAGGCAAATGGCTCTCTAGTCCCTGGGAGACCTCCAACGTGTTTGGTGAGGGCTGCAAAACCCAAAGGCACTGTGGTGGGTGCTCAAGTGAGGGCAGAGGGGCAGATGAGGGGGGAATATGTGCTTAGAGGTGCCTGTTGAGCTGTGGGGCAGGGAGTACTGTGGCCAGGAGCCCCCATGGCACCCACATGCCGCTGGGGGTAGGGGAGGAGAGGCCCCCTGAGGAACAACAGAGCATTGAGCTGTCATATCTTTCCGGGGCAAGGGAAGCGGAAAGGTGATAAGAGCCCTCTCAGATGAGGAATTCCTTCTCACTTTCCCCCTTCTGTTTGCCTTTCATCAGAGATAACGCGAGTCTCGGGCAGCTTACCTGGATGCCAAGCTGCCAGCAAAAGAAGGGATAGCCACAGCCACCTTTGTGTCTGTGCCCATGGACATGCACCTCCAGCTGGTGGGCCGCTAGAGCATCCTGGCCACGGCCCGCTCTGCTTGCCCCCCATCTGACCCGTGTCCTCGGGTACCCTTGCATGCCGTCCCATCGATTACCACCAGGAGCTGTAACCTGAGGAGCAATTCGGAAAAGGGGAATGAGATTATGGGCGGTAAAGCCAAGGCTGATAAAGGTGGCAGAATGTTTGGGTAGCATTTCATTGCGGTACTACCTACCTGGGAGGGAGTGGGGAGCATGTGAACAGCACACTGCCTCCAGCCTGAGCAGCACACGCTGTCGGGAGGGTCGGTCCCTCTTGGCTCTCAAAGTCTTTGAGCCCTTCAGCACATTTCTAATTACTGCTGCCCTCCCTCTCCTGGC
Organism: Agapornis roseicollis; assembly: GCA_002631895.1. Classification (NCBI taxonomy): domain Eukaryota; kingdom Metazoa; phylum Chordata; class Aves; order Psittaciformes; family Psittacidae; genus Agapornis; species Agapornis roseicollis. Next base: position 120,819 of record NDXB01007024.1, read on the forward strand.
CCATCCAGCTCTCACAGCCTGCTGCTGGGTCACTGCAAGGCTTTAATGGCTTCCTTTAATGGTGATGGGCCGTTTTCACACTCATGGTACCGACCATGGACATGCACCAAAGGCAGGCTGCAGAGTAGCTGGAGCAACTCAGAGTACCTAAACCTGTCTGTGTGCACAGGCTAAAGAGAGCAGGCAAGGACTGATACCTCTGACAGTGGCCAGCTGGAGAATCCCAACACAGCCTTCTGCAGGCTCTGCCTACCAAGGGCATGTTCTTAATTCTCAGAGGCCCTGAATCCATCTCCTGCATCCACAGATGTAAAGGGTTTGAAATGATCAGACCTCTGTGAGGAAGGGCCCAGAGGAGCAGTCCTACCAAACCACATGTCCCTTCTGTAATTGCCTGAACCATCTCCAGGAGAAGAGGCTTATTTCTCACTGCCTTTTCTAAATCTGAAGATGATCACCCTGAATGATCAGTCCAATCTCCTTTTCCCCTGCCCTGCATGACACAGTCCAGAAGACCTTGCTTGCCAAGCCTTTTCCCATGTCATTGTGGTTGTGATGCCTCCAGTGACCTACCCTGGCCATGTGGCACAGAGAGGAAGATGCGCGTTACGAGCTCTCTGGGGAATGGGAAGAAGACAGAAGAGCTGCAAGTGGTCTGACCCAGTGAGGCTCAGCCTGTTGCCATTTTTCCCAAGAGAGGCTCAGCTGCACAGCACTTGGGAATCCCAGAGCATGACTGGGCTTGCTGGTTGCCTCCTCAGCAGATGCGACTGACGAACAGCTTGGCTGGAGATTTGGGCTGCGGTGATGCCCCAGCTCCAGATCTTCCTGCCTGTACCCCCTTGCCAACAGCAGAGAGATGGGCCATTTGTGTTGGCAGTTCAAGAGGAATAACCTGCTGACTTTTCAAGGTGGGCACAGACACCCAAGCCAGGGTCTACCCATTGGTGTGAAGAAGAAAACGAAAGAAAAAACAGGGAGGAAAGACTGGATGATGGAGCAAGAAAGCCAAAGCACAAAGCTGGTGTTCTGTCCTTGGCCTGGGCACAAACCCTTTGAGCAGGAGAGGGATCCTTGCTCTGTCAGGGGAAGCTCCAGGAGTGTCCCATTGGTGCTGGGAAAGACCACAGCTGGCATTCAGTCCTTTTAGGAACAGACTTTTGAGCACAGCTTCCAGTGAGATGATGTGTAGATTTCTCTGTCCCCTGCGGTCACCAATCCTCATCAGTCAGTGATGGGCAATGCCCAGTCCCTCGTGGTGCTGCAGCTGCCACATGTATGCCAGGATGCTTGGGGAGGGGCTGCTGCTCCTTCAGCCATCCCTGCCTCTGATTCACTCCTGCTGTTTGCTGCCAGTCCTTGCCAAAGGGAAGGCCTAGGAGAACACAGGAAGAGGGGGTGACTCATCCTCAAAGCCCAGGTGGCTGTCCTAGCAAGGGACACCTGAGGGCTTCCATCACAGCAGGAAAGCAGTAGGAAGGGCAAACATTTGTGGAATAACTCCACAAGGGTTTCCCTCCTGCATTGTGTACCTCTGCATCTGGGAATCTCATCAAGCCTGTGCGGCAGAGTGAGCTCATAGCCAGGGTGGGAAGGCAAATCCACAGGCTTTGTCCACCCTGAAATCCCCTCCAGCCCTTGCTTTGGCTACTTGTGCTGCTGGTGGTGGTAGCTGAGTTGCTGTGTGGCATCGGCCCAACCCACTTGTGGTAGGATGAGGAGGTAGGATGGTCTTCAGCAAGCATGCCTTCAATGGCATCAATCACCTCCTGCCACAGCACACCTCAGTGCCAACACCTCCAGAGACCTAAAGCTCAGAGGAAAGTGCAAAGACAGCCCCCCTGGGAGAGCAGCAAGAAGGGAGGAGGGGGAAGAAGGTATGGATGAAGGCAGTGGGGATGTTGGTGCAGACGAGGGAAGATGGAGCCAGCCAGGGAAAGCTTGGGCTGGGTTTTGGAGTAGGTGAGATGGAGGTGGAACTGCTGCTAAGGAATACTGTCTGTGACCTGGCAATGGAGATAGATCATACAGCAAGATTAGAGGTCATGGAAAGTGTATTACAAGCCCTGCATTGCTTTTATTCACTGGAGACTGTTGGAAAAAACAAGCAGGAAGGCAGCACAATGGGTCCCCAGCTACGGACATCTCAGCACACATTTGAAAGACAATGGAGAAAACGATTAACTCCACGAGTCCTCTATCCTGTCTCCAGTAAGATGCATGTGTTATTTTGCCTGGTTAGGACCTGGGGATCAAACAGACAATGCCAATGACAAAAAAATATCTCTTAGAAATTTCTTCAGGGGAAAAAGGGGGTGGGGAGAGGGGAAGACAACGCAGCACCAGGGTTCAGTGCAGCCTAAGCAGGCTGGGCCTTCAGCAGACATTGGCTTGCAAAGGAAAGCAGGTTTGCACATAGCCCAGCCCGTTGCTGTGGGATCCCCCAGTCCTCGATACGGGGTGCTTTGTTTCAAGGATGTGCTCTGGCTCCTGGTTCCCTCAGTCCCTGAGTGCTGATGGCCATCCTACAGAGGCATTCCGCCTGGCCACAGAGGGCTGCAATCCGCATCTTGGTCTGCAGATACCATGGTTTCATGCTGGCAGAGAGAAAGGCTAGGAATCCGAGTGATGTGGAGGATAGGGCACTTAGAGGGAGCAAGGGCCTTGGGCACTCAGAAGTGCCCAGCTCCTGCACAGTCACAGCCATGCTGGGGACCATGTCTTATCTGGCCCCTGTAGATGGGCTGGTGGCAGTGGAGTCAAGCAGTGGGAAGCAGCGAGGAGAGTGCTGGGAACTTGCAGCTCCTCTTCATGCTGTGGCACTTGGCCTTGGCTGAAAGGACAACGTATGGAGCATCCTTGCTTGAGAGCTTTCCAAAGGTCTCTCCAGGAGGGAAATTTGCAGCCCATCACCTGTCTTAATTAGATAAAATATCTAATTAAATTGCTCTTCCATTGGTATTCCTCTTTCTGTTAACAGATGGTGGCTTCCTTTCCCAGGAACCAGCAAAGCTGTGCATCTCTCCTCATGTTCTGCCACGTCCTCACTCCTGACCACATCCCTCAGTCTTTGGATAACCATCAGCAGTGCACAGGACTATACTGAGGATTGTAAAGCTCAGACAGCCACATTTGTGTATTGGGGAACCGGAGGGACCATGTGGGGCTGTACCACCTTCCCTGCATGATGTCACCTGAGCCCTGTCTGCTAGACAAAGGCAGGACCTAGAAGCATGGGCATGGCCCTCAAGAATTCTGATCTCCATGTTGGAAGGGCTTCCCTTCACCTCCCTGGGAAAGCACCACTGGGGTTCACAGTTGACTTGAGCAGTGTCAAACACTTGCTCAGGTGGGCACTAGAATTGGATAGGGTAATGTTCTTCTAAGGTCCCTCAAAGAGGAGAAAGATGTTCAGGCTGGCCTCTTTCTTCTGCTGCCATGACACCAGCCTGTTTGCTCTTCCAAACCTCCCAAAACCCATCACTTCATACCCATGGCATCTGCTGGGTCAAAAGTCTCGCCTCCCTGCCACTACACCGCTCCTGCTCAGTCTTGACCCATGTGCATCCTGTTTGCCTGGCCTTAGAAGGTTTCAATCAATGGTTATCATATCAAAATGAAACATAGGGGCAGGGAAATTCAAGCACTGTAGTCAGAGGAAGGTTAGGAGGAACAGTGGAGGTGGGAAAAGGTGTGGGACAACTCTGCCTGGGAACACCAGCTGCAAGCGACCCCCTCACCACTGCTCTCCATGGAGCCCCAGGAAGGCACCGTCACATCTTGGCTCTGGAGGAGAGGGGATATCCTTCACATTACTTCTTAAGGTATTTTGGCCGAGCATCCGGTCCCCTCTTCCTTTCCCTGAGTTCCTGTCCCCTGCAATGAGTGGTGACCTCAGCTTGCTCAATGGGTTGTTGAATTGAGATATATGAATCCTCCCCATAGCCCTTCTGGGCCAGTGGGCTACTTGGTTCATTTCCTAAGTCTAGAAATAACCTGTTGTTTCGGAAGATCCTTCCCAATCTTGAGATTAGCCTTGTCAAGAGTGCTGTGTTTACTGTTCTACCCATATACCCCCTTCCTCCTCCCACCCCAGCCTGGAAGGATCTCAGCCCCTAATTTAACCACGGGTTGATGGGATGCTATGAGGTTGAAAAGAACTAGAGGGTCTCCAGGTGAACAGGGCCTCCCTGGAGGAAAACAAAGCTTTACACAGGGTGTGGAGGGTTTGTCACTCCCTGCCTTTTCAGCTCTCCCTGGTATACCTCAGCAATCCATTTCTGTTGCCTTCTATCCCTGGAGGCACCCAGAGCACCTACTCCCTTCCCAGCATCGTTCCTGAAAAAGCCTCCCCTAATCCAAAACCATCACTGCTCTAACCTCCATTCAGCCCATGCCATTTGCGGTCTCCCCCTTTTCTGCCTGCCTTTCCACATTTCCTTTCTCAGCCCTGCTCCTGGCCACATATGCCAGCCCAGCCCTGTTCTGCAGCAAAATGTACCTCCATCCCTTGTTCCAGCCCTTGTCTGTATCCTACTCCCTGGGAGCACCTCAGCTTTGTGATTCCCAGACCTCCTGTCCTCAGCAGCCTCATCCCCTTCCTCCCCTTGCCCCAGGAAACACTGTTCAATATGAAGAGCAGCAGCAGTGGATCCTGCTTCCAGATCCTCGTTTATCTCATGCCGGGCTTTATCCCTCAGTATCCAACACACATCCTTAAACCTTTTGTGTTCTGCATAAACATCTTTACACAGATCTTCTAAAGCGCCAGGCAAGAGAGGAAGCAATAGTCTACAAAGAGCATGAAACCTTTGTGTCATGGTCTTACCCACTTGTTCTTCACGGATGCTGAGAAGCCCGGCTGTGCAACAGGGCATGAGGCAGGACACTGCAGAGGGAGAGCAAACTGAGATATGTGGGGTCTGAAGGTGATGCAAAATGCCAACGTGTGTCAGTGATAGATGCTGAACCCAAATTCCCTTCTTTCTGACTCCTGGTTTCACAGCTGGGTACCACAGAGCACCCCACAAGCCTGCAGTGTCCTCCCCATAACTGAAAGTTCACATCCCATCCCATCTGCCACTACTTTCCCTTCCTTCCTGGCTTGGAAGATACCTATGGTCATGCCCTGCCTGTCAGGCAGAGCCAGGCTCCTGGATCCACGTACAGGGAGTGAATGTGGTCCATTCAGGAGGAAGAGCAGGTGTGGATGGATTTGGAGCATAAGGAGGCGGAAGAGGACTCACAACTTGGCAGAAACCAGCTGCCAGTGCTGGGGTAGCTCAGAGGAGAGGCAGCAGCACAGTGAAGAGCAAGATGCAGGAGCTGGGGAGAGGCTCAAACAAAGAAGGGGGGTGAAACTGATGAAAAGCATCTGGAGATGTAAGTGAGGTCAGGTAATTCCTCATATAGCAGTTCCTGCGCCACTCTGGGAACAGACAAACAAGGCTTTCCTTCCTCCCGGCTTCCTCCTCCTTGGCAGCTCTCCTTTTCGGGAGAGGCTGGCAGCTAGACCATTCCTCCTCATCCCTCAGGGTCACTCACCTGGCCCTCACTGTGCTCCACAGCCTCACACCTCCCTGCCCTGCTGCGGGCGCACTGGTCCTGCAGGGCAATAGCTGGTGGTGCCCTGGGGTGGCACAGAGGGGCCAGGCTGCAGCCTGGGCACAGCCTTGGGCAAAGGTTGCCCAGCACCTGCTGGTCTCTCAGTGCAGAGAGGTTGTGGCTGCTATTTTAGGCTGGGAAAGCACTGAAGAATAGACCTGCAATCTCCCTGCAAATCCGCGATGGGCACTTGACCAGGTGTCAGCTCCAGCGCCAGTGAGCCCAAGTGGCAATGCTATTTTAGGGATGTATTCTTTCCCTCTGCTGAGGCTATTTTTGGCGGCTGAGTGGGTACCAAAAGGACCCAGATAGGTTGCAGATAAGGGACTGATGACATTTTGGTGCAAATGTTCCAGCCACAAAAACTGCTCACGAAGGCAGACCCTGGGAATAGCAGCACTCCTGGCAGCAGCAACATCCTGGCTGTGCTGCCTTTGCTGCAGGCAGCAGGGCAGGAGTGCTGCAAGCTTCCCTATGGAAGTGCCACCCTGTGTAGCTTCGTGGTCCTTACTGCTCTCCCCGGGATCAGTGGTGCCCCGCAAGCATCACTGACCCTCACAGGGTATTCCTGATGGGAGATCCTTACCCTGGCTCTGGAGCAGGCAATAACCATGCCATGGGGATGGGGTTATGGCCCAGGGAGTCCTACATCTGTTGGAACTGGAACAAGATTTTGCTCCTCAGTCATAGAAGGGCCTGAAGTATGAGTGCTGCCCCTTGTAACATTGAAAAGGAGGGTCTTCATTGCAAGCAGCTGTGGCACACGTCCTTTTCTTGGAATTAGGGACTGAGTGGGGTAAATTTCATTATTCCAAGTGTGTCAAGGAGAAGGCTACATCCACTGTCACTGCTTTCTACTGCTGTGCACGAGGCTCCCTGGACCAGTCTGACAGGGACACCTGTATCCTCCATAGCCAGGAGCTGGGAGACCCAAGGGCTTTGCCCCATGCTGGAAGAGTGGCTTTCCTGCCCCGGAGCCATGCAGAAGAGCCCTTGGCACTTGGGATGTGGCACTGCTGTTCTGCACCTTCAGGAGAGGAAGCACACAGGGGCTTCCTTGGGACCCAGGATGTGCCAAGGATGTTGATGTGGACAGGGGCAGTTCACACCTCAGCAAGACAGCGGCTTGCAAGCTCCTCCCGGCCTCAGATAAGGCTGGCGGCCAGGCCCTCTGGCCTTTTCACTCACAGTTTCCATCTGTGCCTGTGGGACAGAGGGCCCGTTGTGCGTGTGGGGCGTGGGGACAGCCCCCCTGGCATCTCGGGGTGGTGGTGGGGACAGCTCTGGGGCAGCGGCGAGGCTGGTGCCCACGCCACCACCATGCACTGCTCTGTTCCCACAGCCACCCTCGCTCCACCATGCCAAAGTTGTCACAGCAGCTGGGGCCAAGACTGAGGACATCCCCCCGGGTCACCCTCTGCAGGGCTCCTCCATGCCAAAACCATCAGCGCTGGCTCACAGCTGCCTCTGTGTGTCCCTGCACAAAGGTCTCCCTGCAGCCCAGAGCTCGGTGCAGAGGGATTGGGCTGGGGGAGACCTGCCGGAGGGGAGGTAGGTGTGCTGTAAGCTGGGGTTGAGACGATTTGTCTGGGAAGTCTCCAGCACAAATTCGTGTAGAAACCCTTCTGAATCTCTGCCTTTGTTCCCCTCAGTGGCGTCAGCGGCTCTTCGCTCCCTCCAGGAGATGATTCTGCTTCCGTCGCTGCCGTTTCCTGTGTTTCTCTCTCCCCCCTCGCTCCCGTAGAGCCAGGCAACACCAGCACAAAAACAGGATTCGAGCTGCTGGAGAATTACCCTGATAACAATGACCAAGGAGACAGTCCGCTGGATGGGACCCTCCCAGGAGCCAGACCGAGAAGGGCCCCGTCCGGCGCACGCCAGCCTTTGGCATCCCCTCTTCCCTGTCCCCTGGGGCTGCTGGTACACAGAGGGGGATTGCAGGCAGGGGAATGAGCAGCCAGAAAGGGGAGATCTTGGGTGACCTGCTGTCTGCCAGCAGGTCCTTCCATCCCCACACCTTGGCCATGGTGCGCTGGCAAAGCAGCTCTCACATCATCCCCATGACAGCTCCTGTCCTCACCACTGGCTGGCAGAGCAGCAGGGACCATGTCATATTCTCCCTTGCCAACCCAACTCCATTTACCAGGGAACAGAGGGTTTTCAGGGGCAGCCGAGGCCAGTTGTGATCCGGCTTCATCTGTGAACAAAGCTGAAGGCAGCTCTGGCTTGCAGGCAGGACTGAGGGACATAATGCCTGCAGACATGCTCCTGTGCAGCAGTAGCCCTGGACCTTTGTGTCCATCGCTCCACCCCTCATGCCTGAGCTGGGATTGCTTAGCATCAAAAATGGAGATCTGAAATTTGGACAACCCTCACACCCACGGTCCAAAACCATGCCTGGATCTCCTGAAGGAAGTCCCATTCCCAGCTGCTCCCAGCACACTGGTAGAGCCATTGAAGCATCACCCGCTTCCCTTTGTGCACAGCTGACACAGGAGGAGAAGGGTCCTGAGCAAGCCTGGCTTTGGATGCCTGAAGCAAGCAGGGAAGCACATGCACAGACCGATCTGCTGCAGGTCTGGAGGCAGCAGCAAGTGCTGGGAAGGAGCTGCAGAGCGGGAGCGCAGCTGGAGCCTGATGAAGACACATCTGTAGCCTTGCTCCAGCTTGTTGAACAAGCCGGGTCTGTGCACACAGCGGTGTCTGCACCACCTCCCCCTTGCGGGTGCTCACCCAACCCAACCAAGTGCTGCCTGCACAGGGACCTGCAGCTTGGGAGCAGGAAAAGCTGATTCTGGGCAATAAAACCAACTCAAGGGACATCCCCCCTGCTTACAGCCTGGAAACCACACTGATGCTCCCCACTGTAACAGGGCATCTGCTTCCCACCGGGGCTGTGGGTGTCTTGGAGGTGGTGCAACACAAGAGATACCCTAGAGGTGGAGGAGCTCAAGGAAGTCCTGCCTGCTGCAACACCCAGCAAGTTTCCAGCCTTACTGATCCCTCCAGCCTTAGCCCTTGCTGCTCCAAGGGGTGATGGCCATTGCCCTACCCTGTAGGTGCCCAGCAGATGCCCAGGACCTTGGATCAACTGTTGGAACTGAGGCCAACCATAGGCAGGAGTGTGTCCTGCCAGGGCCAGGGGGTTGTAATCCCCCAGTTACCAGCGAGGCTGCTGATCCGTAAATTCCTGGCGAGGGAGGAAAAGCTGACTTTTGGCCAACACAGGAGGTCTGCGACCAACAGAGGCAGGAAATAGCTACGGTGAGCGAATAAGTAAGTGGTGCAACTGTGGCTCTGCCTTACATGGTCTTCGTGGGGAGTTTTCCTTTGTTTTTCAGGTTGGCTATTTATACCGTGCAGTGTGAAAATGATGTCAGCAAAGCCTCTGCTCTTCACTGCAAGGAAAACCAGTCCCGAGGACTTTTGCAGGGCCAAGAGCCCACCTCGAGCAGCAGGACTCGGGCTGTGCCCAAGGCTGGTGGAGCCGGCAGGAAACCCCAGCTGCCATTCCCAAAGAATCCCTTCCACTTCCAGGCACCCTTCTCTGGGAGCCACCCATCTAGGGTATGGCTCTACTCTCTGTACAAGTCCGTCTTGCCTAAGGTGGACTCATAACCCCCACACAGAACATCTCCAAACCCTTCCCAGCTTCCCTGTTCTGCCTTTTTTTGCCCCCTGTTTCTCTATCCCAGTCTCCATCGCAGCTTTTAAGAGCTTCAGCTTCACCCTGCCCAGCTCAGTGGTGTTGCCCCAGGTCTGTCCTGGGGGATAGGGGAAGAGAGGACTGGGATCCTTTTCCTTGTGGGGCTCTCCCAGGAAAACCAGGATGTGTTTTGGAGATCCAAGTTCCCAGCCAGGCTGTCCCCGTGCTCACACAGGGTAGGAAAGCACAGGTTGAGGCCGCAAGAAGAAGGTCTGCTAAACTGAAGCTGAGCCTGATCGGTAGCGGATGGAGGGCAGCAACAGCCGCAATTTGGGGACGGAGAGGAGGAATACACCCTTCCGTCCCCCTGTGTTTGTCCCCTGCTCTTCAGAGCAACCATGACAAGCCCACACAACCACTCAGCCAGCAAAGCTTCAGTGCCTGCGGGCAGAGGCGGCCGGTGGCGGGGTGGGAAGGGAAAAGCCAAGGCAAGTTCAAGGGTTGCCGGTGCACTTGAGACGAGAAAAGCTCTTGCTGGTGACACATGCATCAGGTGTTTCCAGACGATAACAAAACCTGCCTGAGGTCATCCATATTTAATTAGCAATGGGCTTGGTTAACCATTATCCTGGGAGGGGGGCAGGAGGGAGGGGAGAAGTGCTGAACTGAGAGAGATTTAACTCTTTGCAGAGAGAGGGGAAGAAGAAGGAGAGCTGCCTACGAGGTCTCCATCAGATGGGGGGACCCATCGAACCCCATCGGACTCTTGACATTAGGCTGGCCTCGGGTGGAAAAGCTCTGGGGTACAAGCCCCTTGGGTCTCTAAGAGAAAGAAGTGCTTTGCCCCATGGAAGCCAGAATCAGAAGCTCAGTGCTCCCATACCCCAGCAGCCTCAGGGCAGTCTGGTTTCCCCGCCAGAGCCCTCCCCTCCACAGCAGCTTTCTCCTGGATGGCTGAGTCATGGCCCTGCTACCTGCCCGGGTTCACACCTGGGTTCCTGCCTCACCTCTGTCTCCCCCATTTCCTCTGGTGGCTGAGCTCCTGGCACCCATCCTATGCCCTCATCCCAGGGAGACCCAGCTCTGTGCCCTGGGACAAGGAGGAGGAAGGAGGTATGGGGGGGCCCTCACCTAGGGCTTCCCTCTGGGAGGAAGGTTCAGGTTGAAGAAGGGATGCTGAGGGCTTAGGTGAGGGATGTATGCATTTTGGTCCTCCAAGTGCACCCTGACACCCCAGTGGACTCCAGGAGGAGATGCCCCAAAGGTCCAGCTCTGGGATGCAAGAAGCAAAGCAGCATGCAATGGATGGGGGAAAGATGTGCTGCCAAGGGAAGGGAACTGCCTTGGGGGCTGCTGATCTTGTGTCTGCACTCTCCCTCCCCAGGGTGCTGAGCAGGAGCTGCATATGTGCAGAAAAGGATGGGGCCAGGCTGCACACAAGGAGCTGCAATTCATGGAGCTGGAGTGTCCTGGTTTCCATAGATGCTGCCTATAGAAGCTGCACACCCTGAAACAGGGAGGCAGTACCTGACTGCATAGGGTGAAGCACTGCTGGGGCACCCTGACATGGAACAGAATGGGAGCCAGGTGAAACGGTGCTGAAATCCCAGTAGCATCCCCCTCCACACACACACTGTGTCCTGTCCTTTTTCATCATCATCCTGCTGCTGCTTCCTGTTGCCTCCCCCCTCCCAAATTCCCTCTTGGCTGCCCCAAACCTGACACCCGTAATTACCCCTGAGATCACAGGGATCTGCTGAAAGAGCGAGCAGGAGGGCTGGGGAGGGTGGGAAATGAAAAGCAGCCGCAGCCCCTGCCCGTGGCCAGGCTCCCCCCACTGCACCAGCAGCCCCCCGGCACCAGGGACACCTGGGGAAGGCATATGCTGGGAGAGGGGAGCAGGAACCCTCTCAGGAGACAGGCAGGACAGCGCAGCACAGCTTCGGGTATGGTCATCTGCAGCTCCTGTTGAAGGCTCAGCATCCACAGGGTGTCCTCCTGCCCCACAGGGAAGCCCCTCTCGGAGGGGCTGGTATTCACCCACTGCCCCCTTTGCTGGCTGGTGGCTGGGTACCACACTCTGGCGCCTCACCCTCCCCTTATCCCTGCAAGGGCCAGGTGCTGAGGAAGAGGATGGAGGTATGGGACAGGGAAATAAGCTCCTGCTGGGCACCTTCTCCTCACCAGGAGCTTGCATGCTCCTGCTGTCAGCCCTGGCCACAGTGACATCTATGGGCACAGCCTGCATTCCCTGCATGGGGGCCATCAGACACGATGTGGGTCCTCACCAAGGTCCCTTAGAAGTGGAGGAGGGGATGAAGCCAAGGTGGGAAAGGTGCCACTGTCCCGGTCCTCCTGCATCCCTTGCCCATGAGCCCTGAAAATGGACATGGGGGTGGCAAAAATGAACAAATCCCCCCTTTGGGGGCAGAAGAACCAGCAGCGATGACCCTCCAGGTCTTTGGGAGAAGGAAGAGGCTGCAGGGCAGAGCGGGGGGGCAGATGCAGGGATTTCATCTGCGAGGAGCAAGGAAATGTCCTGGAGCTGTTTGATCTTATTGTATGGAGGGAAGCGGGAGTGGGCGTCCAGCCTCGCTGGAACCAAACAAACATGAATACCTCCTGCCATTAGCAGCTCCTTGCAACCCGCTCCCTGGCTGAGTCCCAAGGGGAAGAATGAGCTTTGGTTTCCATCCAGTCCTCAAGCACCGAGGTGGACAGGAGCAGAGCGCAGGGCAGACAGCTCCAGGCACAAAGCTGGGGGGGATTTGTCCTTGCAGGGTGATGTGTGTGTGTGTGTGTGGGGACTCTCTCATTGGCAGCATGCGTGGCTTTGTGCATGGCCCCTGTTGGTTTAATGCAGCCTCTGCCACTGGTGGTGCCAATAAAGAAATTAAAATGTATGTATTTAAAACACCCTGTGATGAGGCTGCTGGGTGTGAAGTGACACCTGGAGAGGTGTCCCCATGTCCCTTAAGGCACCAGGCCAGATCCGAGCATACACCTTTTCCCACTTCAATCCTTGGGTTTGAATTTGGTCCCTGGCATCAGGGTGCTTTGGAGCTTTGCTGCATCCCGAGTGCCCCTGGCACAGCGTCTGTCCCCACCAGGAAGGGAAGGCAGGCCCAGGCTGTGTTTTGGGGAAGCTGGGAAACAGCAAGTGATGAATATAATGCTCCGCACTGTGCCCGACCACAGATACACATGACTCCCCAGCACCGTGCTTCCCAAAACTCACGTGGGCTCCCGTAAGCCCTGTGCTCAGCCAGGGAACAGCACTGCACCGGGATCACTGACACCCAACAGCAGTGAGGCCATGGGGATGGGGGAGATTCTGCTTTGGCTTTGCCTTAGCACAGGGTGCCTGCGGGACTCTAGTCCCAGAGCACAAGGAGGGCCAGACCTCTGTAGGGACCCGACCTCTGTAGGGACCCATCTCCCCACCGCATCCATTGCCCCCCGGGTCCTGCAGAGGACTTCTAAGGGTTGGTGGGAAGCCAGAGAGCTGTCAGGTACGAAAGCAGTCCTCAGGCCGGGGGGGGGGGGGGCTCCAACCAAGCGCGGGCC